>JBBPPX010000564.1:0-12015 GCA_038092235.1 Leccinum boreale
GTGATAGGGTGATAAGAGGGAAGCGTGAAACACGTTGTGAATGCTCCAGGTTTTAGGGAGGCATAGTTGATAGGTGATGGGAGATAAGACCTGGGTGATGGTAAAAGGTCCCTCTCGTTTCGGAGAAAATTTCCGAGAGGTGAGATTTCGTTTGAGATTCTTTGCTTCGAGCCAAACTTTGTCTCCTTTTGAGAACGGAGTGAAACCTCTACCATTTCTGGCGGACATGACCTGGCGGGCAAGTTCGTGTGCTGCAAGGGCTTCATCTCGAGCGGCAGAGAGGGCCTTGAGTCTGGATTCGATAGCAGGGAGATTGGAATTGGCGATAACGGTAGGGAGGGGACGGGGTTTGAAACCCATCATGAGGAAGAAAGAGGATTTTCCAGTTACAGAATGGGGGCAATGATTGTGAGCGAACTCCACTTGAGTAATCAGATCAGACCATGTGGTGGGGTTGTCTCCACAAAGGATCTGAAGATAGGTCTTGACCTCCTGATTGACATGTTCCGTTTCTCTGTCAGTTTGGGGATGATAAGCGGTCGAGAGGGATAGATTGTAGCTGAGGACTTTCCCGAGTTCTCTGGCGAAGGAAGAGGTGAATTGGAGACTGCAGTCGGATATGATTTTATTGTAGAGTCTGAAGCATTTGTATACTTTGTGGAAAAAGAGGGTTGCTATCCCTTTGGCGGTGATGGTTTTCTTGGTAGGGCAAAGAATTACCCCTTTTGTAAGCCTGTGGTCGACCATGACCAATAAAGAGTCAAATCCGGAGGAAGACGGGAGATCAGTGATAAGATCACAAGAGATCTGTTGGAAGGGGTGGGAGCAGGTGGATTTGATCGGGGTGAGAGGTGGTACGGTGGGGTGGGTATTAGCTTTGCATTGCTGGCAGAGGGAGCAACCTTCAACATATTTTCAGACAAATTGGGCGAGACCAGGCCACCAGTATTCTGCGGTGACAAGTTGGCAGGTTTTGAGATAACCAGAGTGGCCTGCTGAAGGATGGTCATGAGAACGAGCGACGATGTCACGACGAAGAGAGTTGGAGTCAGGGATATAGACATGGTTCTGATAGGTGAGGAGACCGCCATCAACCTGCCAGTCAGAGAGACGGGAGCGGAAGGCAGGGGGAATGGTGCCATCGAGGGCTTGTGAAGGCAACCTCTATCCAAAAAGGACTATGGCACCTCAACAAGGGGACGAAGACTTAGGAGAGAAATGTATAGGTTAGAGGGAATCCAACCAGAACAAGACTAGCTTGTTCAGTTGCTGCATTCAAGTATTTATACTAATGACATGTGCGCACAGACCAACTTAGGGCTGGTCTGAATAAGCAATGCTAGCTAATATGGTAAGTGTAAAGTGGTACGATAATAATAAAGGTACAGGTCACGTGATGATGACTAAGCGGGTCACATGACTTGGAAAAGTAACAAGTGAAATATGAGAGACAACACTTATGTAAGCGTTCACGTGACTTTGAAGAGTCGAAAATGAAGAGGTTTGTAACATTACCCCCCTGCTAGGCTTGAGATACCAGATCAAGTGGAGGTAGAACTGGAGGTGAAATTAATAATAGAGGTGGAAAATAAACTGTCAAATAAAGCGCGATTCATTTTTAGACGGCGAGGAGCTGAGGGTTTTCTTTTATAGAAGTCGTTTATGGCAGTCTGAGCCTTTTTCAAACCGGAGGCCGGTTCTCAAGTTCGATCACTATCGTCATACCCTTTCCAATGTACTAGGTATTGGAAACCGCGGCCAATAGGTCTGGAGTCGACAATGTAATCAACTTCAAATTCTTCGGTGCCTTCATTGTTGACAAGCACCGGTCTGGGTCGGACGACAGGTTGGCCGGGTAAGGGTTCAATATAAGGTTTAACTCGAGAGACATTGACGATGTGGCGAGCTTTCACGGATTTGGGGAAGAGTAACCCCATGCTATTGGTGTGTACTTCAATGATTTGATAAGGACCGATCCAGCGTTCCGTTAATTTACGTGATGGACGCTCGTCAAGAGTGAGGTGTTCGGTGCTTAGCCAAACGAGATCTCCAATTTTGTATTCTGGCGCAGCCGATCTATGTTTGTCTGCTTGTAGTTTCATTCATTCACGTGTTCGCTGAAGGGCGTCTTTAGCCTTTTTGAGATTGGCTTTCATGTCATTGGCAAACTCTTTAGTGGCCGGCGCTTTTACCGATGTCGGTTCAAAACCGAGACAGGGAGTGAATGTTTTGTCAACTGGAAAGGGGTAAAATCAGTGGTGGATGAGCGGGTATTATTGAAATTAAACTGAGCGATGGCAAGCCATTCAACCCATTGATCTTGTTTCTCTGCTGTGAAGAGACAGAGGTATTGGTTAAGTTCGCAGTTAACGTGTTCCGTTTGTCCATCGGTTTGGGGATGATATGCTGTGGACATCTTCTTTTCTATTTTTAGCAGTCTGAGCAGATCTATCATCATTTGACTAGCAAATTGGGATCCGCGGTCGGAAACGAGGGAATCAGGAAGTCCATGATGCTTCCATACGTAATCTCTATAGAGTTCTGCAGTTCCTTTCGATGTGATGGTTTTCGTGGTTGGTATCAGAGCAACTTCTTTCGAAAAGCGATCTACCACTACTAACACGCTGTCAAAGCCATGGGAGGCGGGGAAGCCTGTTACGAAGTCTGCTGACACATTTTTTCAGGGTCCTTCGGGTACTTCGAGGGGTTGCAATTTTCCGGCTGGTGGAAGGTTGGTAGGTTTCATTTGAGCACAGCATTCACACAATTTACAATATTCCTGTATGTCTTTCTGGGCCCCTGGCCCAGAATAATATTGTTTGAGGAAGTCTTGTGTCTTTTTGGCACCTTTGTGTCCGAATATGGGATGATCGTGGAATTGTGTTATTACGTCTCTGCGGAGTTTATTTGGTACCCAAAGTTTGTTGCCATAATAATATAATCCTTCACGGAGGATCCACCTGTCTGGAGATGTGCATCCAGAGTGCGAAGACTTGATCTTATTGAACAGGGTAATTTCTTCTAGAGATCTGATTCGATTATCGGGGATGAATGTCATTTGTTTGTTATCATTTTCTATGCCAATCATGTGATCTTCTCGTCTAGAGAGTGCATCGGCTTTTCCCATAGAGGTTCTGGGTTTGTTAACGAGAGTGTAATCGAATCGTGAGAGATACTGAGCCCATCGCGCTTGTCGTCGATTTAGATCTTGGCTTTTCATAAAATACTGGAGATTCTTGTGGTCTGTCCAGATCTCGAAATTGTGCCTAGCTCCTTCTAGATAATGTCTCCATTGTTCGAGCGCTAGTATGATCGCAAGCATTTCTTTGTCAGCAATGGGGTAATTTCGCTGTTCGGGAGTCATGGAATGGGACATATAGGCTACTGGATGCCATTTGTCATCTTTCAGGGAGGAGAGCACAGCTCCTGTAGCGAAATTCGATGCATCGCACTCAACGCGATAAGGGGTGGTATTATCGGGGTATGCTAAAACAGGGGCAGTGGTGAATCTATTTTTAAGCATATCGAACGCATCTTGTTGAGCTTTTTCCCATTTCCAGGGTTGATCTTTCTTTGTCAAGTCGTGTAAGGGTCTCGCTTCAAGGCTATAGTTGGTGATGAAGCGGCAATAGAAATTTGCTAAACCGAGGAAACTTCTTATGGCTTTTACATTTGTGGGGACCAGCCACTTAGCAATGCCGTTGAGGTTTTCCTGATTCATTGAAATTCCATCGCAAGAGACGTCCATGCCTAGCATGTCAACTTTTTGTACTCCAAAGAAGCACTTTTCGGGTTTCACGAACAAGTCATTCTTTCTAAGTCTCTCTAAGACCTTTTTAACCATTTCCTGATGGTGTTTCCTATCTCCATTTGTAAAGATCAATAGATCATCGATATAAATAATGACTATGCCATCCATATCTGCGAAGATGTCGTTCATCATGTTCTGGAACGTGGCGGGAGAATTACACATCCTGAAGTACATCACAGTGGGTTCGTAGGCACCAAGATGACAGACGAAGGCTCCTCTCCATTCGTCGCCTTCTTTAATTCTTACATTGTTGTAACCCCAATGAAGATCCATTTTGGTGAAGATCTTGCATCCTTTTAATTTATCGACGATCGAGCCAATGAGAGGGAGTGGGTAATTGTTTTTGACTGTTCCCTCGTTTAGATATCTATAGTCCATAACCATTCGCTTTTTGCCATCCTTTTTAGGGATGAAGAACACTGGCGAGGTCTGGGGCGACTTCGAAGGTCAGATGAAACCTTTGTTCAATTGGTCCTCCACGAAGGCTTTGACTTCATCCTGTTCCACAGGGTTGAGGGGAATTAATCTACTCTTTTTTGGTTTGAAATCTGGTTTCAGATCTACCACATGGTCCCAGGTTTTCTTTTCGGGCATGCGTTCGCTAGCCATCTTTGAGAAGACGTCAAGGTATTCATGATATGCCTCGGGTACCAGTTTGAAGGCCTCTTCAGGTTCAATGCCATCAGAAGGTTTTTTTCCTAAGCCTTGAATTCTGTAAGAGTGGTCGATCTCAGATTTGTCTAAACGAGATTGATAGATGACATTCAATGTTTGACAGGATGTGGGACATTGATTTAGTTTGATGGTCCCTTTTACCCAATCAATCATGGGGTTATGTTCGCGTAGCCAGGTGTATCCCAGGATCATTTGGTTACATCCCAAGTTGGTCACATCAGTGGTGATTTTCTCACGATGTCCTTGAAAATCGATGACGAGGTTGGTGGTATAGGCGATGCCTCCTGCCGAGTTGATTGTTCCATCTACGTTGTAAACCGGTACAACTAGTTTAAGAGGTTTCAAGGGGATTCTTTGGGTTTTGGCCCATTCGGTATCTATGAAGATGCCGTTAGCCCCACTGTCGAGAAGCGCAGCTACGGATATGTTTTTGTTTTTGGTAACTATGTCTATTTTTAGGATTAATTCTCTAAGTGGGCGCATAGTGCGGACTTTTCGCTCAGTCAGGACCTGAGAGAGAATTTATTTTTTCTTTATAAGCCAAATTAAGCCTTCCTTCCCGGAGAGCACGCTCTTTCGAGATCATGGCTTCGGTTATGTCATCTGGTAGGATACTACTTCGAGAAGTCAAAGAATCAAGAGAAACTTCATTGTCTAATACACTAAAACAATTGAAGGAAGAAATAGAAGAAGAGGAAACAGAATTTGGACTAGCACTATCTAGGCGTCAAGTACGGTAATTTGAAAGTAAACTATTTTTTTGTTTATTACGAGGGGGAGGGGTCGTACCCGATACAGCCTCCCTTACTCTTTTCCCTGAGTTACATCGAGATCTCGGAAGTAGGCTTGTGCAGCCTCTAAGTCCATGCCTTGTATCGCTTTAACCCAGTTAGGCGATTGTGGGGTTTGTTGGTTTGTTGAGGCAGTTCCTTCTGTGGCCCACACTTGTTTGGCTTTATACTTGGAACATTCCCTTCTATGTACACCACGAGAGAATCCACAGTCTTTACAGCGAGTGGAGAGTTTTTTGCATTCTTTGGCACAATGTCCATCGCCTCCACAGTTGTAACATCCCAGAGATGTCTTTCGAACATCAGTAGTTGTCACAGTTGTGTCGATATCCATGGCATTGGGGTCTCGACGTTGGAAGGAAGAGTGAGTTTCAAAAGCTTCGATGGCATTGGCATATTTTTGAATGACGGCAATGAAGTTGTGAATCTTGGTGGGCCTTTCTCCTTGTAGGAACATATGTTTGATAATGTCTTGTCGACTGTTCCTTTCGAGAAGAGCTATTCCCATCATAGGATCACACTTTGCCTGATCGTAGAGAGCTATCCATGTCGTTAGGAAGACTTGGGTTCGCTTCTTCGATCCTTGCTTCTTGTCCATGAGTTTCCAAAAAGCTATATCTCGCTCGTTGCCGATTCGAAAACGGCCATCAAGTAATGCTTCTAGTTGGGCCGGGGAAGGCCATTCATGATCTTCCCATGCTCGTCACTTTTTTAATTCGTTTCTGGCCCAAGCACCAGCACCATTTTTGTCTTTTTCTCCTACATCACCTATGCGAGAGAGAGCCGCTAGGCATCCTTGTTTGTTAGTGGTGAATGTCTCTGCATGGACTTCGATCCAAGCCATCATTTTCGTCCATCATTCGTCATAACAGCTGTAGGTTCCGTTGAAATTCCCAGGATCAGGGATTATTTCGGCGCGCTTCTTCGAGTTCTCAGAGGACTTTTGTGAAGGTCGAAGGGCTGCGATGACGGCAAGGGTTTCTGGGGACAAGGATGACGTCTGGGGAGGGGCTTCTTCTCTTTCTTGATCTAGACGGTCATGGGCCTTTCGGGCGCTGTCTTGCACTTCTCGGAGCTGTTCCTGCAGCTTCTCGATTGTTTTGTATAGCAAGTCTAGTCAAGCATCTGAGACTGTGCTCGTCGATGGCTGGGGCGGTTGGTCTTTAGGGATCGATCTCGAGCCCCTGCCTCTCATTGGGTTGAACATGGGCTGTTCTGTGCCCATATCCATCGAATATCCTCCTGATCCCATCTTGTAACACAATTTGGAATTCTACGTGACTGGCGTAGATGTAGTATGGGTCGTAGTTTCCAGCAAGGAATTCACCGTCGAGGGATCTCAAGAATTGGTTTTTAAGTTCGAAGGGCCAATCACCGACTATGTCAAGTTCGAAGCCTCTGATGTAGTCGTCATTGGGGTCTTCTTCCTGTATTGGAAGACGGGGGATCGGAATGACTTCTCACACAGTGAAAGACACGTTTTTGAAGATTACGGGAATGATGGGCAATGTTAAGTGGTCCAATTGAGAATGGTTTGTTCTTGTCGGTAGGCTACAAATTGCTGGTCGTGTGCTTCTTGTAGCGCGGTGAGTTCTTCCGGAGTCAGAAGGGTGATTGGTTCGGGGGCAGTTTCATAGTTGGTATCCCAGCCGGCATCGGACCACTGAGTTTTTACGTTGTATGGGTCAGGCTCTGAGGGTTGCTGGTAGTCAGGGCTGAGAAAACTTAATTTGAACTCTTTTCCAGCAATAATCAATTCGAGATGGTATCCTTCTTCTTGGTTGGACAAGTGGTAGAAGAGGGCGGCGACAAGGATAAAGCAATAGGTGAAGGCGAGTGTTCCGATGAGGACGATAAGGGTGATACTCATATAGCGAGGAGGATCTCATGAAGAGTCACTTCACTCGAATCTGTAAAGAAAAATCTTCTTTGGCCAGTCGTGTCACAGGCACAACTTTCTGGTGGGGGGAACTGGGGTGTGCACGCAGTCGATATCTGTTGCCCGTCAAGCAGATGGGTAGGTAATACCCATGGATCATTTAGGTTATATCACGTGCAACCTCAATAACAATTATGCTTGTTCGAAAGCGTGTGCTGACCCACTATGCACAGGGTAGGGATTGATACTATTACTTGCGACGAAGCGTGTCCTCTCAAATGAGGTCGTAGCCTTCGCAAAGCGAACGAGTTTGTGGGATGTACAGTCCCGCGATACAATTTGTAGATCAAGGGTTCTCTTTATCCTCTGATGTGAGGGGTCTCCCTTATGTCTGGGATCCAACAATGACAAAGCGGTTTAGAAGTAAAGTGTTTGTCACAATGTACTGGTGACGAGTGAGGTGGGATAGTAAAGATAGTCTTGTTCTTATGAAGGCAACCTCTATCCAAAAAGGACTATGGCACCTCAACAAGGGGACGAAGACTTAGGAGAGAAATGTATAGGTTAGAGGGAATCCAACCAGAACAAGACTGGCTTGTTCGGTTGTTGCATTCAAATATTTATATTAATGACATGTGCGCACAGACCAACTTAGGGCTGGTCCGGATAAGCAGTGCTAGCTAATATAGTAAGTGTAAAGTGGTACGATAATAATAAAGGTACAGGTCACATGATGATGACTAAGCAGGTCACGTGACTTGAAAAAGTAACAAGTGAAATATGAGAGACAACACTTATGTAAGCGGTCACGTGATGCTGACTAAGCAGGTCACGTGACTTTGAAGAGTCGAAAATGAAGAGGTTTGTAACAGCTTGGAGGGCATTGCGGATGAGAATGTCGTTGCCACAGGTGGAGGCAATGATATCCCGTAGGGTGGTGTCGATTACATGGACGAAGAGGGAGGGGGGAAGGAGGGTGACGTCTTCATTGTCTAGAGAAAGGAAGATTTTATCTGGCCGATGAGAGAGAGCATCTGGGCCTGCGAGTGCAGTGCCGGGGACATGAGTGATTTTAAGATCAAAGTCAGTGAGGTCTAGGAGCCAGCGAGCTTGCCGGCAGTTCAGGTGTTGAGGGCTGCAGAAGAAAGTGAGATTCTTGTGATCAGTGAAAACCTGGACTGGGAAAGGGGAGCCCTGAGGATATTGGCGCCAAGCTCTGAGGGCATGGATAACTGCAAGCAGTTCACGATCATAGATATCATAGTTCCATTCGGCGGGAATGAAGGATTGGGAGAGGTAGGAACATGGGTGCCAATCACCATTGGCATCAGTTTGGAGAAGGATTGCACTGGTAGCGTCGCGAAATGCATCAGTGGCGATGGAAAATGGGGCAGAGAGGTCGGGAAGACGAAGAACTGGTTTGCAGAGGAAGGCCTGCTCAGTTTCGAACCCTAGGAAGCTATAAAGTTTTTTATCATGGGTGGGATAGACTTCGACGTGGCGGGGTGGTTTAGTTTTCAAAGGGGTTCGAGGAGTTGGTCGAGTGAAGTGGGTGTTGTGGCATTCGAGGTCGGTGACATGTAGGTGGTATAGATCTGCGGATTGGTCGGTGGACTCAGGAATAGTAAGGGTTTGTTTATCCCAATCAATGCTAGGATTAGTGTCCCTAAGCCAGGGAAGACCTAGGATAACATTTTCATTCCCACAATCCATGATGTGGAAGGTGACTTTTTGGTTGACCTTCCCGATGTCTAAAAAGAGGGTAGTGGAGAAGAGGATATTGCCCTTTTGGTTGGTAGATTGATCAACGTTTCGAACCCTAATGGGTATGGGGAGGTGATCTCGGGGGAGGTTGTTCTTTCGAACGAAGGCCCAGTCAATGCAGGAGATTTCTGCACCACTGTCGATGAGTGCTGAGGTGTCGATGACTTTTAGAGAGTGTGAGGGAGTTACTAGTGAGATGGGAATCTTCATTGCTTTAGGCGAAGAAGACACTAGTATAGGGGCACATGTAATGATAGGAGATCCTTGCGTCGAATGAGGTCTCCTCTTCAAAAATCCAGAGAGAAGCTGGCTTTTCCTACAACCTTTGTTTCTTCATCATCATCATTGCTCTCAATTTCCTCTAATCTTGGTAGGTCCTCTTCTTCGGCTTTGGCGACCTTTTTGATCGATCCTCTAAAAAAAGAAGAGTTGGTCGAGAACGTTGAGCAGGAAGCGGCGTTGTGTCCCAATTTCCGGCATTGAAGGCAAAGTCCCTGTTTGAAGCATTGTTCTCTCTCCGTGGGGGTAAGCTTAGGAATGCGGATGCTAACTGCGTCAATGTCCATGGCATTGGAGTCTCGTTCTTTGGCAGAGTTGGTGGTCGCAGGGGTGAAGGGGTTGGCAAAGGATCGTCCCTTGTGTTGTTGGGAAGTGAGGAAGGCACGACATTGTTGGTTGTTGATCCTTTGTGCATGAGAGTACCATTTGTCGATGGTGGTGGGGACGGTTTCCATTAGATAAATTTTTCCGGATAATGAGGAGGGAATGCCCAAAGAGAAGTAGTGGCAAAGGGTGGATTCCTCGGTCACTTTAGAGACAGCGACGTGACTTTGGAATTGGGAAATGTACGAGGCGAGGGACATAGAGTACTTCCCAGGGGATTTCTCAATCATCCTTTGGGTAGTCAGCCAGGCAAGAGCATTGGCTGCAGAGTTAGAGTGCTCGAAAGTTGCTTTGAATTCAGTGAGAAATGCAGCCCAGGTTCCAAGGGTGGTTCCTTCTCTGTTGAGGTGTTTCGAGGTGAAAGTGTCAGCCCAAGTAGCGGTGTTTCCTTCCTTCATGAAAGACAACACGTAACAGATTTTTCTTTCATCAGTGTTATAGATTTCCGCATTTACGACCAGATATCTGCACACAAAACGTAACCAGGGTAGGGCTTTGTGGTGCTTCCCATCATAGGAATCAGGTGGAGAGAGGCATATTTCCACTGGTTTAGACATAGCTGAGTGAGGTTGGGGA
Organism: Leccinum boreale; assembly: GCA_038092235.1. Lineage (NCBI taxonomy): Eukaryota > Fungi > Basidiomycota > Agaricomycetes > Boletales > Boletaceae > Leccinum > Leccinum boreale. Next base: position 10,160 of record JBBPPX010000564.1, read on the forward strand.
GGCGAAGATATTTCTACTAGGGGTGTGGGGGGAAGGGGAAGGGGGAGTAGGCAGTCGAGGGAGAACTAGAGTGGAGGAGAGCTGGTGGGCAAGTTTGGTGTCGAGGGAAGGGATTCCTCCTGATCTTCGTGAGATAGAAGGGGGAGGTCTAAGTCCATCTCGTCCTCGTCACTAGATCATTGCTGAGGGGGGACGTCTGGGGAATCTGGGATCGAAGGTTTTCCTCTCCAGGAAGAGGTGGATAGAGGCTGATGGTGGGATGAAGAGGCTAAAGGGTTTCGAGGGATGGAGGGAGTATTCCGCTCCAGTCTTTGGTAGGGGGTTCTAGATGTGATGGTGGGGGCAGTTCACAATGATGGACCAGGACCAGGACCAGGTTAGTGTTTTAAGGTCTGGTCCGGTCCGGTTATTTGCCTTTTTTGGGCATAACCGTAACCGTGACCGGTTACACTTTTTTTGCATCATGCTCATGACTGAACCGAACCTTTTCGAACTGGTCACTGTCAGTTACAGCACAGTTATGTAGTCAGTCTGGACCGGTTTTTACGAAACCAGTCACAGAGCGAGTAGCCAAGCGGCCGCAAGCTCAGCCTCACATAGTCAACGTGTTCAAGTTGCATAGTATAAATTTTCATAACGTGTGACTTGGTCTCTTGGACTCGGACATGATTCTCTGCTCACTCGACACTCGTCACTTGTACAAACCCCCATTACAACTTCCAATGCCTGGTGACACTGCTCGCAAGTCCAGTCGGTTGCGTGTTGCGACAGAAAAAGCCCAGGGCTCCAACGGGCACAAGCGGACACTCAATCCCGCCCTCCCAAAGACAAGTGTATGCCATTGTTGAAGGACAAAGGCAAGAAATGGGCTCAGGCACCTTCTAGTTGCAGTGAACCAGATCAGTCCGAGAACTCTGGCACCAATTCTGATGGTGAACATACCTCGCGACGACGAAAGAAGCCTAAACGTCACGGCGGTCATGGTGGTGGCCAAAGGCATCCGACTCCTATTGAGGAGGCATCAGATTATCATGATCACAAGTCGGTGGCCGAGGAGGTGATATCGCGAATGGATACTGATGGCGGCAGTGACGGAAGAGCAAGCATCGGTGGGGACTTACGAGCACCAGAGGTATTTGATGGCAATTGCCAGTGAGATAGAATTGACGCTGATGGATTGAGTTGGACACGACAGAGGGGGAGGATCTGCCAGATATCACTATTCCTGAGCAGTGAAAGATGAAGAAGCAGAACGCTGATGATTTATGCACCATGTTTCCAGACCGGGTCACTGTCAAGTTCGTTCAAGCGGATGCCAGTCCGGGAATCTCTCAGACGTTGAAAGGACAGTGGTGTATGGTCTGTAGGTAAATATTGAAGTGTGTCGTGGAAGCGCCAAGTAACGAGCAGCTCACCAAATATCAGAGACGATGAAAATTTCATCAAGAAACATGGAAAGCAACGAGCTTTCCATGTAGGCAGCAATTCTTCTTGTCGACACTACATCCGTGGCCACTATGCGGAGTACCAGGCACGATGTGCTGAGCAGGGTATTGCCGAGAACTACCGAGCAGTGCCACGAGACATATTGAAGGAGCGAGAGGAAGCCGTGAGACGCCAAACAAGAGAGAGTTCACAACAGATGACATTGGATGGTGTTTTTCCAAAGGCCCAAGGACCGTGCACGTTTTCGAGGGAGGTTACCTTGAAGAGGGTGGCTGAATTCATTGTATGTGACGATCAGGTGAGCACTATGCTCGGAGTTGTTTTGTTTATTGCTTATCATGCTCAATCATATCTACTAGTCTCTCAGTGTAGCCAACAAACCAACATTTCGCAACTGCCTAGTAGCAATG
>JBBPPX010000565.1:0-11958 GCA_038092235.1 Leccinum boreale
ATGATGGGAATTTTCTCAGGGCTATCGTGTTATCTTTACTTCATAGATAAGAGCGCTAATTGCTATTCGCAGGGCGTTTTCGGATCAACCGGGTGGACTCGTAACGTTTTTCGCCGACCCCCGGCACCATAAATCGGCCAATCGCAGCATTATGGTTCGATTTTCTTATCTACCAATCGGATTCACTGACCGTATTAGATCTCCGACTCAAACTTGGTATAAAAACCTGACGTGAGTCTATGTTATTTGTTTAATCCCAAATAGAACTGATGAGCCATATTGGCGAAATAGTTCACCGGCTGAGTTTTCCCTCACCGGCTATATTCTATTTGGCCACTCTCATCACAGTACCATCCCACAAACCGCCTTCGCTTCGCTCAGCCGGTTTGTTCATCGACCTGACGTGAGTCTATGTTATTTGTTTAATCCCAAATAGAACTGATGAGCCATATTGGCAAAATAGTTCACCGGCTGAGTTTTCCCTCACCGGCTATATTCTATTTGGCCACTCTCATCACAGTACTCTTCCGCAGCCAGACGTCACTTCACTCCGCCTGTCTGCTCCTCGACCATTCCTTGGTTCCGGAAAGAAAGTGAGCAGCCCCGAGGCGCGCTTGGGGGATTCGAGAGAGGCAGTTGGCATTGCCCAGGACATTTGGTTTGCAAAGATGATCCCTATCGTACAGAGAAGGTACCCGCAGGCAAAGGCTGCGTGGTTGTAACTTGTCAGCATAATCATCACCAACTCGAATTGCAGCTCTGCCGAAGTCTACGACAGCAACAATTGAAATAGCCGATTCGATTTCTGCTCAAAGAATCACTTCAAGAAGGCTTAGAACCCTCCTCTTGAAAGAGTTGGGGAATGGACCCATCACGGCTAGTTCCGTGGTCGTCTTGGTCCAAGTTTTGAGCGAAATTTCGGCGCGCTATCGGAGTATGATTTTGACTGTAGAAGTATCGGTCGCAAATATCTGGCACAACAGAGATATTATATAACCAATAGATTTCACTCCTTGCACTCGATCTCCAGTTAAACGAAGATGCAGGCAGGTCAAACGCCCGTTTTTGTGATGAGTGCGCCTGGAATCCGTCTCTGCTCCTTCATGACATTGACATGACCCTCTGAGACACCGCGCCCGAGCGACAGTCGGGCAGAAAAGCGCAGATTTCCAACATCACCGCGGCAAAGGTTCGAACATTTTCTCCACGTCTTGTTACGTTGCTCACCTTTCTGCATTCTAGACCATCGCGGATGTCATCCGCACGTGCTTGGGCCCAAAGGCCATGCTCAAGATGATACTCGATCCCATGGGCGGCATCCTGTACGTTCATTCTACCAATCAGCCCCGCCTCTTCTCATTTTGCCCGAGTCTCACAAACGACGGAAACGCCATACTACGCGAGATAGACGTCGCTCACCCTGCAGCAAAAAACATGATCGAGCTCAGTCGCACGCAAGACGAGGAATGCGGTGACGGAACTACCAGCGTGATCATCCTCGGTACGGTTTCTCCACCTCTGTTCTTTTTTGGGGGCGACAGACCGATCTTTCTTCCAGCGGGTGAAATCCTCGCCCAATCGCTCTCCCAGCTCGAACGCGACATCCACCCCGTCGTCATCATCTCTGCCTACAACAAGGCTCTCAAGGAATCGCTTGAGATAATAAACAAGATCTCTATCCCCATCGACACCTCCTCCGATCAAGAAATGCTCTCCCTCATCAAAACCTCCATCGGAACAAAGTTCGTCGCGCGCTGGTCCGATCTCATGTGCCGTCTCGCTCTTGAAGCCGTCCGCACAGTCGCATCCGAAGAAAACGGTCACAAAACGGTCGACATCAAACGCTATGCACGAGTAGAAAAGATCCCTGGCGGTTCGATTGAAGAATCTCGCGTCCTCGACGGCGTCCTCCTCAACAAGGACATCACCCACCCCAACATGCGTCGCAGAATACAGCACCCCCGCATAATCTTGTTGGACTGTCCGCTCGAGTACAAAAAGGGCGAAAGTCAAACCAACATGGAGTTTTCAAAAGAGTCGGACTGGGCCCGCGCACAAGAGATCGAGGAGGAACAGGTTATCGCCCAGTGCAATCGCATACTCGAGTTCCAGCCCGACCTCATCATCACCGAAAAGGGTATCTCAGGTCTGTCCCTTCTTCTCTCCAAGTGCTTCCCACCTCACCTTGACGCTCTAGACACGGCTCAGCATGTCTTCGAGCGCGCCCATGTTTCCGCCATTCGACGCGTCCGCAAGTCTGACAACAACCGAATCGCGCTCGCCGTCGGTGGCACCATCGTCAACCGAGTCGAAGATCTGCGCGAATCAGACGTAGGCACCGGATGTGGACTGTTCAACATTGAAAAAATGGGTGACGAGTGAGTCTCTTCCTACACGATACACTGGACCTTTGATCCATTTTTTGTTTTCTAATTTACAGATACTTTACCTTCCTGACTGGATGCGCCAACCCCAAGGCATGCACCATCCTCCTCCGCGGCCCCTCAAAGGACATCTTGAACGAGATCGACCGCAACCTTGCTGACGCCCTCGCCGTCGCGCGCAACGTCTACTTCAACCCTATCCTTGCTCCCGGCGGCGGCGCAACCGAGATGGCCATCAGCGTCGGCCTGCAAGCGAGAGCGCGAATGAGTGTGACGGGAGTCGAAGCGTGGCCGTTCAGGGCCGTCGCGGACGCGATGGAGGTTATCCCGCGCACACTCGTACAGAACAGCGGCGGCAACGCGATGCGCGCCCTCACGGAGCTCAGGGCGAAGCACGCGCTCGGGGAGCACTCTTGGGGCATCGACGGTGAGACGGGCAAGATCGTGGATATGAAAGCGTATGGGTTATACGAGAGCGCAAGCGTCAAGGTGCGTGTATGCGTGTATGCCCGTCATGACTATCGTTGTTGACCATCAATATAGATTCAAATACTCAAAACGGCGATCGAGGTTCGTACCGCTGTTCCAAATTCTGGCTATAAGTAGACTCACTTGATTCACCTTCAGGCCGCCCGCATGTTGCTCCGCGTCGACGACGTCGTGCAGGCCACACGCAAAGAGAAAGAGCAACAAGGCCCTCCCCCAGAAGAGATGGCCGAATGATGACGAAAAGAAGCGAAGCTCTACGTGTGTATCATAGTGTGTCTGTCTTGTGATTTCATAGAATCCAATCCGATGAAAAAAAAAAATACAATATTCGCGCATCTAGGTACTTGCTGAAACACAAATACCAAGTGTCTAAATAGATACCTACGTCGACAACACGTTACGTTTTTGTCCTCCAGTGATAGCATATATAAAACAGTATATATCGTCAGCACTTGATGAAGTTGCCCACAATCATACTCGGAATCCCCCACTTGTCCCGCCGGATCGTGAAAGAAAAACAACAGTTGATGAACCCTTCTTCGCTTGGAACGTCGTCCCCCGCGAGCCGCTTTCGGTAGTCCAACGAGGTGTTGATCAACGGTTTATACCGCAGCACACACGACGTCAGAACCGCTTTTTGCGTCGAATCAAACGCGACGTGGCCGTATTTCTGCTCACGACGTAAAATAAGATGATACCACGGGCCTCGATCAGAACGCACCTCCCAATAATTGACGGCAGATTCCTCGGCCATCAGCTCGTATATACACAGACGACCCTGATCGAACAGTTTGAGAAAACGGCGTTAGAGAACGAAGAGGGACGTAAACTTACGTCGCGCATCATGTACCCATCGACGCCCACCAACTCGGTGAACTCGCGGTTTCCCTTGTAGATCTCGCCCGTCCGACGCCATAGACAGGCAGGCACACCCATGGCAGAAAACACACGGTCGTAGTCAAGCAACAGCCGCTCGAAAGCTTCCTCGATGAAGACCAAGTCCTGCATTAAACATAAATATAAAAAGAGAGATCGTCGGTCAGCAAGGAGAGCAACAGCGAACACTAAACAAATAGACTGACGATATCCCGCAAAGACTGCGCGACGGCCTGTGGAAGAAAAAGTCAGCTGAGCTCAATCTTCGAGTCCGCTCCAACGCACTCTGAACTTGGGCCGAAGAACAGACAGAGGCTGCAAAATTTGCTGCTTCGACTGTCGCGACACGCTGATATCGGTTTTACCCCGTCAGCAATGAGAAAATAAATAAATAATTCACGAGGACACTCACTTTCGATCCATCCATCTCGACAGGCGAGCATATCCCTTGACGTAATCGTATGGCTTCAACAAGCCCGCCTCGTACTTGCTCCGGATGACCCGATTCAGCCGCTCGTCGCGCGACCCAGACTCTTGGTCCGCCGCGGTCAGCAAAAACCTTTCAGTCTTGCTTGCTGAAGGGAGGAGAGGGGGCGTCGGCTCCTGGGGTGATGATGTCACTGGGTGCGAGTCGACCGTCGTGGTGGTCGTGGTGGTCGTTGTCGTGATTCCCCTCGACGGATCGGTGGCCTGCGTCGGTTGAGAGACGTATCCGCTTGCAACAGTATCGACCGGTTCAGGATACGACGGCGTCGACATCAATGAGGGAGTCACCGTCTGGGGTGGAGTGAAAAAGGACCCATCGTCGAGTGTCTCCAAAAAGTCGCTAAAATCCGCGGCGAAATAAGTCATCTCGAAGAAAACGAAGGAAGATAGAAAGAAGATTCTCTGGGAACACACCTGAGGACGGAGAACTCGTTACCTAAAGTCTCAGGCTGGTAGAGAAACGTGTTGTGCGCCACGTTCACGGACCACGGCGAACTCGAGGGCTGTTGCACTGCGGGGCTGCCGTATACTGGTTCTAAGAACGTTGGTCGTGAGACCGAAGTGGCCCGGTGGAGGAGAAGGGGATCACGTACGGGGCATGATTCGTGTGGTCGTGTCAGCGTTGTTCGTCGGTGTCATCGTCGTTGGGGGTGCTGATTCCTGCTTGGTCTTGGGCGGACGCTGCTCGTCGTGACACAAATGACCGATTTCGCGCTTGATGCTGTAGGGGGAAATGTTGTAAACCATGATGGGGGAGAAAAGGCAAGATGATACGTACCAGCGCTGGCATGGGCGGCCTTCGTCGCAGGTCATGTGGCTGCGACGGCAGTACAGACACGCGTGATTGACCTTGCGTCGCTTGGTCGTCTTCTTCCTCTTTCCACCGGCGTCCTCGTCGTTGGACTGGTGATCGTGCTCGATGTCGTGGCGGTTAGCGGCGGTCTGGCTAGCAGACGACGACGTCGTCGTCGCGTACGGATGTGTCGGGTAACTGTTGGCCATGAGTAAAGGCTGTTGGCGCTGGGTACGATAGATATACGAAAAGAGGGTAAGATGAGGACGTTTCAGATGGGAGAACCTCAAACAGGCTCTGCGAGTGACAGCGTGTGCATGTGTGTGTTCTTGCAGTAACGCATCTTCGCTCGGACGTCCGACCGCCTCATGAAATCGGGACCCCAACCACCCGAGCACATGCGCCTTTGCGCCTCTCGTCGCATTCCATTGCACACCTGAAACGCCCCGCAAGGTAGCGTAAAGAACGGCGTGTTAAGCACATAATAACGATGTCAAGCGCAGGCAATTTCATTACTCGATAACGATTGAAACGGTGCATGAAAGCACTACGTGACGCAAGAAAGAGCACCTTATCGGCTACTTTAGGCAAGTACCACCGGCCTGTTCGGCCCACATTCCTTGTGTTTCTCCGTCATCAATAAATTTCGTGCAGTGGGCGGTCACAGAAACGTCCGCCCTCTCCTTGTTTCCGAGTTAGACAAGTGATTTCATTTCTGGGGGTTTGATATTCGGCCCCGAGTTTCCCAAGGGCCTCGTCATGCCATCCAGCTTCGAGAATTCATCAACGCTGGCCTCCTCAATTGGTTTCGAGTCATCGTTCAAGACGGCGGCAAAGCCATTCTTGGCACGTACCCTGGTAAGATCAGTGAACCCTCGTCCAACAGGGGAATATTGATCCGATCGGACACTCTACTAGATTTTGCCAGTGCTTCGGAAGCTGAACCCCACAGTCGACTTGGAAACCCGACATGTGGAGCACTCACAGCGCGGGAACGCCTGGGGGAACTAGAAGTGCAAGTAAAAAAAACCGTCACTTGCGCAAATATTGTCCACTCACAGTCTAGCGGCAAAGCGGAGCGGGCGGAGATCCGGCTGGGATCATATCACATGATTGCGTGGAAACGTACCTTGTGCAGTCCGATCAAGAACATGCCAGTGTTCGGCCGGATGATGATAGATATGATCCCAATCCTTGAAACACGTTACCGCCGCCACCGCCGCCACCAGTACCTGGTCTGCGGGTACGAGCCCCCTGTGAGACTCGACATGCTATGAACACAATTGACATATAGAAACTTATTTGCATAGAACGTCACACCCTGAGGCGTTTTTGCGGGTTGCCATTACCCAGTCTAAAGACCCCCTGACAACCGCTGTAAAAGTCTGAGAAATGGTCGGTTCGCTATTGGAGGGAGGTCCGACGAGGCAAGGGAAATTTCTCATGGTCGTATCGTACGCCCAGAACATACGGAGAACCCGCCGCGTACCATTCTTCATCATACCAACGAAACCTCCTCCAATGCCTACACACGAGTCTCGGGACCAGGATCGACAGTGTCGGTGACACAGGGGAGCGGGGAGTGCGCGAGGTCCAGCCAAGAGTCTTCACAGGAGTTGCCGAGTGTCGTTGATTTCCATTCTCGCGTAGCGGGAAGCGAGCAGGGACTCATTCCTTTGTGTTCCATCTTTGCTTCTTCACCGTTGATTCGGGTACTCCTTCGAGAGTCGGCGTGTGGTAAAATAAGAAGGACCTGCTATGCAACTGAAACTTCGTATACGGTGCCAGCTGAACGGTAACAAATGTTCCGCACGGAAGATGCTGCTTCGAGAGCCAAGCCGCCAAGTGATGCGGCACCAGGCTGTGCTGCATCCAGGTCCCACTGCCGCCGATCAGTGTGGGCTTTGCCTTGAGCAAAACTATGACATTACGTTAGTGGGATGACCCTTAATTCCTTTTTGTGGCTCGAATTCAGGAGCTGTGATTGGACAATGGGCCCACGGAAAGTGTCTTTAGCGATAACGGCACGAGCAGTTTTGCAGATTGGCATAATGCTCTCGATCATGTACCGGTAGCATCTCCCAGGCCGGGTTAGCGCGTGGTACGTGGCGCCTCGTCTCTTTCGATCGCAAAAAGCCTTGCTACTAGTACTAGGCGCACCTATGAAAGATTTGAAGTTCCCCGACTCTGCCTTGACTGGTGATCAGCCATCTATAGACGCGATGGCTTGCCTCTTTTAGAGGACTGGTCACTGGTCTATCTGCCCTCAAAGGACGCAGAAATGGCAATTGAGTTCAGGGCCTGGGCCACGGACCACTGGATGCCCGCTCTGTCCCAGCATTTCTAGTCACGAGGAACGTCGTAAACTGCCGGACCGGTCTGGCTTTCCAGGGATGTCAACACCAGATCCCCGTGGCTTTGCGGGTCGTTCAAGCGACAATCACCCGCCGGCACGCTGCAAGGCTGGGTAAACAACTTGAAGAACGGCACAACTGCAGGCCTGAGCACGTACACAGCGAGTCGGAAGCGACAGCAGACCATGTTCTTCTGTTCCAGAACCTACAGCCTGAGGTGTACAAGTATTAGTGAAGATACCTTTGGCATCGCGTTCTGGGGACTTCTTGACCTTGGAAAGAGACAGCAGCGCGACCCGTGAAAAGCTAGTCAAGACCGCATATGTATGTGGCATGCAAGTAGAAATACGCAGGTAAAGTCCCGGGGTAAGCGGAAGAGACATTCACAATAGTTCGCACAGGACGCCGACAAAGGGAATCCGATGTTTCTCCGCGATTGGCCCGAGCAGAGCGTGGGGTCAATGCCGACTCATTGCCGAAATCTCCGTCCCAAACGTCTCTCGTATATATAGCCGGTGACATACAAGATACGGGCCGCCTTATTCGCTACTTACCCCGCGATGTCTGGAGCAGCCAACACTGGAGTTGCCATCCTCGGAAGCGGCATCTTTGCCAAGCGCGGTGAGGGGGTGGTCATTCTGTGAGTGACAGCTCAGTGAAATTGATCACGTCTTCGATGACAGCGCACGTACCCGCCCTCAAAGCGCTCGGACCTCTCGCTCCGAGCCTCAAGGCCATCTATTCGCGCTCGAAGAAGAGTGCAAGCGAGTTGCAAGACGAAGTAGTGCGGCTCCTCCACTCTAGACCAGACATTTACCACGACAGCGATCCGTCCGCGAACCTGGATGCCTTACTGGCAAGATCCGACATCTCCAGCGTCATCGTCGTGCTTCCCATCACCCTACAGCCAGAGATCATCCTCAAGGTGCTGGCGGCCGGGAAGCACGTCATCAGCGAAAAGCCGGTGGCCCCGGATGTCGCCTCGGGGTTGAAACTAATCGCGAACTACGAAGCAGAATACAAACCCAAGGGCCTCGTCTGGAGGGTCTCCGAGAATTGGGAAGCTGAGCCAGGCTACAGGAGCGCAGCACAGGCCATCCGAGCCGGCAAGATAGGCAAGGTGATCTTCTATAGCCTGCGAAACGTCAGTCGTATAGATAAAGACTCGATGTGGTACAAAACGCCCTGGAGAACGGTCCCGGATGTAAGTCTATCAAATCTGCATTGACGAGTGTCTACAACTTAGTGACCAATGTGACATTTCACAGTATCAAGGAGGGTTCATGGTACGTTCGATGCAGAAACCCAGAGGTCGTGTGGACTGAAGTATTTCATTCGGGGAGCTCGATGGCGGTGTCGTACGTCCCTATTTCGCTCCCGCCTTCGTTCAGGGCACTTGAGTGACATCTATCAGCATTCAGCAGCCGCACTACGAACCATCCTCCCGAGCCCCTTGACGCACCTTTCCGGATTCGCTTCGCTGAACGCTGACTGGCTTGCACCGCACGACACGATCAACGCCGTTGTCAAATCCGCCGACGGCTCGCACGGCATATTCGAGCTGAGCGTCGCCGCGCCCATACAGTCGCGCGCGTCGGCCAGCAACGGCAACGGCATCCTCGTCACAGGCACGAACGGGTACATCACCGTCGGCCAGGTGACAGCGCGAGACCCAGTGACGGGGGCCGAGCAGTCCGTCCACCGCGTTATCATCAGGTCCGTCAGTCGGGATGCCGACGGGAAACAGGTCGGCCCGGAGAGGGAGGAGGTTGTCGATGAGCCGATCCGCGGGGTCGAGCTACAGTTGGCGAGCTTCTTCGCGGCGGCATTGGAAGGGAAGGAGAACAACGATGGCAACGGTCTGGGCAGTCCTAGGAGCGCGCTCCGCGACGTGGCGTTCATCGAGGCGGCGCTGAACAGTAGCGGAGAGTTGGTCGATCTCGAGAAGCTTGTTACTCCTGCGTGAAATGGGTTTCTAGATTAGAGGCTTGCGAGTACCAAAGAAGAACAAAGGACAAGGAAAGTTCCCTCTGGGTGATTGTATTTCAAAGATGCCTTGACGTCATGATCATAAGATCTGAGGTTACCCACTCATTTTGGGATGCTGGCTCACCCTCGCCGAATATTTTCTTCGACGGAGTACATATCGTTGTATACAAACGCGGCAGTAAACATCCAATGAGAAGTACATCCACCTAGGAGGAAGGAACGAGTCGATTTGACACAGAAAAAAAAGGAGGCAGTGGAAAGGCAGCCGATCATCGTGAAGTCCCTCGGTCGGAGGGTGCAGACGATGGTAGACGAGCAGTACGAGGTGCAGGCGGTTCCAAGTCGGCGGCGGAAAAGCGGAACAGCCCAAGGTCGGCCAAGATCCTGCGTAGCACGCCTGGAGGAAGACCACATTCAACGAGATACTTGGGGGCGACACCCCAGCCAAGGAGAGAGTTCAACACGAGCGACTTTGTCCTGTATAGGCTTTCCTTTGTCTCTGAAAAGAAAAAGTGAAAGAGACGATGATAATGAGCGTCCGTGAACGATGACTCGCGAAAACGAAAGCACGTTACTACTGAGCTCCACAAGGTCCACGATGTGAGCAGGTTCGGGAACGAAAGGAGGCTGCTGCTCCGGCGCTTTCACAGGGGGAATCGATGAATCTCTGGGAATGATGATCTTCGGGTCGGGGTCGAACGAACGCGACTGGCACTGCCAGCCTGAGCGATTCAGAGGCTGACCATGATCGTCTGATGTGTTCACCGATACCATTCTTCGGAAACCGTGCGACGCCCAAGGTTGCCGGAGAAGCGTCCCCATTCCACATCTCGCCGTCTCCCAGAAAGTCAGACTTCGGCGGGATGGCGACGGTCACTGTGGCCATGGCGGTCTTAGTGGGATGTGGGTGAACGCGTGAGATGTAGGTCGTTGGAATCGCCACCAGCAAAGGGATGTTCCTGGAGTTCCGCTACCGTTATGAAGGAGAATAGTTTCAGAAAAAAAGGAATGAATGAATGAATAGGTGGTGTGGCCGAATAGAATAATATATATGTTGTGATCACAAAGGTACAAGGGTGGTTTGACCTCGAGTCACGTAAAATTCTATCAATGTCGAATATCAAGAAAATATCGACTGCGACAAAGAACTCATAAAAATCACAATGAGCCTACTCATCTCACCATATCCATTCTACTACGGGTTCAGCAACTTAGCCGCCTCCCATACCATCTGCTGAAAGCGGCTCTCCTCGTGTCCCGACACCTGTACGAATTCTTTCGCCTTCTCCGAAACTAACTCCAGGATATCAGGCTCGCTCTCGAGGTGCTTCTGCATGTACGCGACGACGACGACGGTCGCCCACACCGTGTCGCTGATCCCGAGCGAACTCGCCCTGCCTAGTACCTCGGCCCCGACGAGTTGAATGAGGAGAGGGGTGGTCGTAAACGAACCGTCGAAGGCCATCTGGAAAAAGAGTGTATACGCCTCTTGCGGAACCGGGACTCGTCGCTTCACGCGATTCGGAGCTGCGACCGCAGGGTCCCGCAATAACTGGGGCGAGGGAGCGCGTTGGATTGGATCAGGGAACCCAGGAAGGGGGCTTGAAGGACGTGATTCTGTCCAGCAAGCACTGCAGGAGGATCCGTCGAGGGAGCTCAGACTGGAGAAGGAATAAATGCTGTGATGTGATGAAGCGCTACGTCTCCGGGGTTGACCAGAGGTGGGTGAACGTCCACGACCTCTGTCGTTCTCACTCGTCCCAGAATTGGATTCTTCGTATCCACCAGGGAAGTTCGACCCCTGCCTCGGCGTACTTGATGTTACTGGACTACTGAAGAAACCGATGACAGAGGAAACGAGGAAGGACAAGTCGTTTATGACACCGTCGAGAAAAGTGGGAGGCTCTGTGTGGCTATCGTTTTGTGTGTCCCTGTCGGTCCGCTGAAGTCTTGATCTGGCCCATGCCATCCCGCTACTTCTCCGCCATCCATTCCTTCTTCTCTGTTCGTCCCCTTTCCGGACAGCGACGAAAGACGTATGTTTGCTCACAAGTTGGTACGTCAAACCAAGTCTAACTATGCCGGCTTTCCGCAGGACATCCTCGGAGGCCACGAGAGCATCCCCTGGAGCTGGTCTAGGGAGAGGTCCAATTTCGTCATCCAACTCCATGATGAGCTTTCGTGCAGCCAGGGTATGCACAATTGGAATGGTGGAATCTTCGTTCGTATCATGGAACGGCTTTACTTTTGCCACGTCCACGATCAGCTCCTGAGGTTCGATGACTCCTTGCAATTTGGTAAGCAACCTAATAGATTTAGGCACGGTCTTGGATGATATAATTGCGAAAAGTGTGAAGCGAATACTGGAGAAGAACTTTGTCAATGAATGAGGGGCTTGTTGCACAGGCGGCGGAGGTTCGAGCTCTGGGAGACCCGCTGGGAGCTTTGGTATAAAAAACGCAGGGGAGGAATGGGCAGGAAAACTGGAGGCATCCTGGCCCCAATCAATATCGATACGTTCTATGTTCTTTGAGCGTCCAGCATTTACAAGCCGGGCGCATTTTCCTTGAATCTCCTCCGCAGAAAG
>JBBPPX010000566.1:0-11955 GCA_038092235.1 Leccinum boreale
ATCTGGTTAGGAGGCAAACAATGATAGGGGGGGTTAGGGATATTGGAGAAGACATTGGTTAGATTTTGTTAGGAGGCAAACAATGTTAGAGGGGGTTAGTGTGCCTGGTCATGAGTTATGTGGCTGTATATCTGTGGGGAGCTGGGGGAGCTGGGGGAGCTGGGAAGAGCTGGAGCAGCTGTGCAGAGCTGGGGAACTCTGTGAGTGGCTATGTCATAATGTGGCTGTGTATCTGGAAGAGCTGGAGAGAGCTGGAGTGGCTGTGGTAAACTGGAGGATTCTGTCACGAGCTGGGATGTCTGGGTGGTGTGAAGGTCAAAAAGGCTGGTTTGCTGATGAACCCTGATCGATTGTTGTAGCCACCGAAATAAAAGATATCCCAGACTTCTGCGAAGTCTTCACCTTAGACCCTGCCCCCTACAAAGATACTGAGCGGTGATTTCGATCCCTGGTATTCTTTCATCATTCGTCGAAAATTCGCAATTAGTTTGTATGAGATAGAAGAAAAAAAAATTACATTAATAGACATCATCCAGAAGCCGCAACTGTCTCGATCCCGTATGGAACAAGAAGAATTTCTAGCAGAAGGAGCCAGGAATGCTTTGGCATCAACGGGGGAAGAATTTGGCCTTATGTCGAGAGCCCCCTCATGTACAACATCCCAGGCATCCAATGCTGACCAGCTGGACATACCCCAGATGAATGCTTCGCAAACAGATACCCAGCTGTTTACCACCTTGGAGGAATTTCACAACACCTATGGAGTTTGGTGGATGGCATACCAGTGGAGCCCTGTTTCTGCGGGTCCCCCACCGATAATGCCGACCCCAATAATTCTACGTGCAATGGACTCGCATTTAAGGAATACCTCAAGTGGTACGATCAGGTGTCCATTGCCCCCAACACCCCCCGTGTGCTTGCTGACCTCCAGTCCTGTACACTCCTCGAGCGGTTCGTCGAGAATTGGGAAGTCTCTAGCCGCCAAGCCAGATCAATTCGATGGCAACAAGAAGAAGTATAGACAATGGGTTCGAACAATGGAAGTTTACTTCCAAGGCTTTGAAACAGAACCCAACAGCCGTCAAAAGATTTTGATCTGTCTATCGTACATGAGAGGAGACAACGCCGCTGGAAGATTCGCCAATCTTTGGCTCAGACAACACACAGGCATCTGGTCCTGGACGTGGTTCACTCGTGAGCTAAATGACAGAGGAAAAACTGATGAACCTCAAACAAGGCAAAGAGTCAGTAGAGGAATTCGTGGTCAGGATGAAACACCTGGTCATTGAAGCGCAGATGGACATCAGACAATCTGCACATCTGTTGATAAGCATCCTTCAACGAGGCCCTAAAAACGACGTTGTAGAATATGTAGAAAGATCCCAACCTGCCCTTCTCCAAGCCCACGACTTCAATGCCTGGGTCAAAGTGCTGTGCAACGTGGACAATGTTTTGAAAGAGATATACACCCACAAAAATAAAGTACAAGCACCCAAACCCCAATGGCAGACAAAGCCAACTGCCTCTTCTTCGTCCGCATCCGCTCCTGCAATCCACCCGAATCAGTCAGGTACTTTTGGTGGACAAGGTGGAGTTCCAATGGACCTCTCAGCTGCTCGAGCAGCAGGTCTCTGTGTCCGCTGTGGCAAACCATGGCCCTGCGCAGAACACATGAGACCTCCTCGCCGCCAAGTAAGAACCATGGACTTCAAAGGACAAGTCCTTACGTACAGTGACATGGATGAACTCGCTAGTGAAATACATTGTGTAGAATCGTGTTTTCAAGTCGCGGAGTAGTACAGTCGAATACTTCACCATCTAAGTCTGTTATTGTTCTGAATAAAATAAATTGCTTTGCTATTTTAGAACAAACGAACAAGATTGAAAACTTGAAAATTAAGCGAAACATAAGTGAAGCAAGACTACTGACTAGAGGATCAACTGAAGCTGCAGGTCTCAACTTGTATGCAACAGATGAAGTGAAAATACCTCCTCGAAATCAAAAGCTTGTTTCTGTAGGTTTATCCATGGCAATTCCGAAAGGAACGTATGGAAGAATAGCTCCTCGCAGCAGTCTTGCTGTAAAACATGGAATTGATGTCAGTGCAGGTGTCATCGACAGTGATTACCGAGGAGAGGTGAAAGTCCTCTTATTCAACTTTAGTGATATCGAATTTGGTGTAATAAAGGAGACTGAATTGTGCAGCTCATTATTGAGAAAATCGCGATCCCAAATGTACAGGAAGTAAAATCCCTGGATGATAAAGAACGCGGAAACAAAGGCTTTGGTTCCTCTGATAAACCAAAAGAGAAATCACCCGGACAGGTAAGAATCCTGACACGAGTAAAAGGGATTGATCCCCCTTCGAAAGTGGAAACACCTGGAAAGACCAAACCAGAGATCAAAGGCAGATCATTGTGGAAAAACACGGTCGACCCTTGGTCTGTGGAATGGATCCAGAAGGTGTGTAAAGAGAAGGATTCTATCTGTGCAAAGTCCCACCTTTGTGCATTTGTACACGACTCGCGAGTACTCGAAGTAGATGACAATCTCGTCAAAGCCATCATCGAAATGAAAGAAGAGGAAGCATTTATGACTATTCATGAACTACAAAACCCTCCTCAGTTCATATGACGAAAATCAACTTCTACAAACTCTCTCGATGTCCTTGCAGAGATTCTAACTGATGATGGCAAAGTGCTTAGTGCCAATGCCCTCATTGATTCAGGATGTACTGGTTCATCAATTGATGCGAGTTTTGTGCGAAAACACAAAATACCTACCCACTCTCTCCCCCATCCGATTTCTGTGTACAACGCCGATGGTACTCCCAATAGCAGAGGTGCTATCACACACTTTGTTGTTGTTGAAATGACCATCAAAAAACACATTGAGAAACTTTCTCTTGCTGTCACAGATCTCGGAACACACCCGATATTCCTCGGATTTGACTGGTTGAAGAAACACAACCCGACAATAGACTGGGAAAAGAATTCTATCGTATTTAATTGCGAAGAACACCATCTCCCAGCTCTTGAATCAGTCAATGATGATGATGATCTCGATACCCAGGAGTGTACTCGACTCTGGAAGGAGGGTAGAGTATTCAGACTCGATACAGATTCATTTTTGCAGTCTAGAGGAGTTGCCCAAGACCTTGCCATCAAAGCAGCAGCATCATCTAAACAACACTCTAAGACATTTGAAGATGTAGTCCCAGACACATACCATGACTTCAAAGATGTCTTCGACAAGAAAACTTCGACACACTCTCTCCCTATAGACCATGGGATCATGCAGTCGAATTAATCCCTGGAGAACACATTGTCGACTGCAAAATATACAATCTAACGCTAAGCGAACAAAAAGAACTCGATAAATTCCTCGAAGAGAACCTGAAATCTGGACGTATCAGACCGTCAAAATCCCCTTTTGCCTCAGCATTCTTCTTCATCAAAAAGAAAGACGGAAAACTGAGACCAGTCCAAGATTACAGAAAACTCAACGCCATTACCATAAAGAATTGTTACCCCCTCCCTTTGATTTCCGAGCTCATAGACAAACTAAAGACAGCCAAGTACTTCACCTTGCTCAATATCAGATGGAGATACAATAACATACGGATGAAAGAAGGCGACGAGTGGAAAGCCGCATTCAGAACCAACAGAGGATTGTTTGAACCATTAGTAATGTTCTTTGGTTTAACCAACTCCCCTGCAACGTTCCAAACCATAATGAACCACCTCTTTCGCGATCTGATCAATCGTCATAAAGTTGTGGTTTACATGGAGGATATCATGATCTACACCAAAACGATAGAAGAACACCATAAAATAGTTCAAGAAGTCTTGCAGATTCTACGCGATAATAAATTGTACCTAAAACATACAAAGTGCAAATTTGAAGCAGAAGAAGCAGAATACCTTGGACTCATTGTTTCTCATCAAACGGTTAAGGTCGATCCTACAAAGATCGAAGGAGTAACAGACTGGCCTGTCCCAAAGTCAAAGAAAGAACTCAGAGGATTCTTGGGTTTCCTAAACTTCTATAGATGATTTGTGAAGGACTTCACAAAGATCGCCAGACCCATGAACGAACTCACCTCCGAGAAAAGAGACTTTGTTTGGATAGACAAATGTCAAAAAGCCTTCGAGCAGTTAAAAGACACTCTCACGTCTGCACCTGCCCTTGTCATGCCTGATGATGAAAATCCATTCAGAGTAGAAACTGATGGATCTGGCATTGGCCTAGGCGCAGTGTTAACACAAAAACGTGAAGAAATCTGGCACCCAGTTGCATTCATCTCGAGATCATTGAACGACGTTGAAAGAAACTATCACGCTCATGATCTAGAAATGGCAGCAATCATATTTGCACTCAAAGAATGGCGCCAATATCTACTCGACACTAAATACCCTTTTGAGATCTTAACAGATCACAAAAACCTTGAGTTCTTCAAGAAACCTCAGGATCTATCTTGCTGACAAGCAAGATGGACTCAATTGCTACAAGAGTATCATTATACAATCACTCATCGGTCTGGTAAGACAAACCCAGCCGATCCTCTTTCCCGACGAGCCGACTTTGCAACTGGAGAAGATGACAATAAACAACAAACAGTCATCCATCCATCACAAATTCATGGCGTCGAAACAATCAAGGAAATTGTTGCAAAGAGTCAATCCGCGACTGAGAAAATGGTCTCTGAAGCTCTAAAAGAACAAAAGGAACCATGGAGTGTAAAAGATGACTTAATTCTCTGGAAAACCCAGCTGTATATCCCTAACGACTCTCAATTACAAGAAAAAGTGATCCAACAAAATCACGATCACCCGACAGCTGGTCATCCAGGAATCAAACAAACAAAAGACCTCATAAAACAACGGTACTATTGGCCGACGATCAACAAAGACATTCAGAGATATGTAGATGGATGTGACACCTGTCAAAAGGTGAAACCTAAACCAAAATGCACTCCTCTCCATCCAAATGAAATCCCTAATGCCCCTTGAGAAATCATCTCTATCAACATCATCGGTCCCTTACCTGAGTCTTCTGGAAAGGATGCAATCTTGACCATTGTAGACATGTTTTCCAAAATGATCCACCTCTTCGCTGTGTCCACAACAATAACAGCACAAGGAGTAGCTACAATCTACAAAAATCATGTTTTTAAACTACATGGAACACCAAGAAAGATTGTATCTGATCGAGGTCCACAATTCATCTCGTCTTTCATGAAAGGATTCAATGAACTTCTGCAAATCGAAGGAAATCCCTCGACAGCCCATCACCCTCAAACTGATGGACAATCTGAAAGGTTCAATGCCTTGATAGAACAATACCTTCACATCTATGTCAACCACCGACAGTCTGATTGGGTTGAATGGCTTCCCCTTGCAGAATTCGCACATAACTCTCAAATGAGTTCGAGCACAAAGAACTCACCTTTTCTGCTGAATTACGGTCAGATGCCGAGTATTACCATCACTCAAAAGAAAACTCATAACGCATCCGCCTCTGAATTCATAGACAGCATGAAAAAGAGTCATGAGTTAGCAAAAGAATCCCTCATACATGCCGCCGAAGACATGAAGTGTTTCTATGATCGGAAAGCATGAACTCCTACGGAATATAAACCAGGAGACGAAGTGCTGTTGGAAGCCACTAACATCTGAACAGACAGACCTTCAAAGAAGTTGGATGTCAAAAGATATGGTCCCTTCAAAGTCGTGGAGAAAGTTGGACAATCGGCCTACCGCCTCAAACTCCCTCTCAAATGGAGATCTATTTGGCCTGTCCAAAACGAATGTGTTCTCCATCCTTATACCAAAGGAGAATTTGACGTCCAAAGAAACTCCCTCCTCCTCCTCCAGACCTTATCAACAACCAACCAGAACAAGAAATAGAAGAGATTGTTGACTCCCGAGAAAAACGAGGAAACACTGAATACCTCGTACATTGGAAGGGATTCCCACATGAAGAAGATGAATGGAAAAAAGCATCTGAATTAGACAATGCATCAGACGTTGTAAAATATTTCCACCATCGTCATCCCGCTACAGCCCGACCTTCCAAAACGATGAAAGTACGATTCGCAGACTGTAATGAAAGTTGCAAATGCCCTATCTGCGAAAATACTACAGTCCCTCCTTTGTCCTCTCCCCTCTTCAACGATCCCGACTTTCTTGAATTCCAAAAAACCTTAAACCATCTTCCCGATTCCCTATTCGAAATCCCACCTGTTCTTTCTGGAATAAAGAACCTTGGAAGGGGGGTAATGTCAGAACCTATCATAAACATACCAAAACCGGTTACTATTCTCATTCCCATTCGTACCTTATAATATCATACTTAACCCTTAAACCTGGTAATGACATCACAACCCTATTCCAAAAGAATCCTGTAGAACATTCTCGAAGATCTTATGTAATCATAATAGTTAGTATATATAGTCGACTACATCACATGTATCTGTTTCTCTAGTTTTGATATACTCATTTATAACTACGATTATCTTCTTTGAGATTAGTGTTAAGGTGCAAGCCTGACATCCACCAAATTCTCGTAAAACTTGGACGCGATCTTGTCCGTCGTCCACTGCCCGCATCGTCCCAATACCGGAGCCCTGCAAACTGCATCGCTGCGGCCAGGTGGCAAGGGTGCGGGTCGCTGTGCGCCGTCCTCTATGATCGATAATCGGCGGGGGTGATGTTGACGGGTTAATGTGGGCAATGT
Source organism: Leccinum boreale (assembly GCA_038092235.1). Lineage (NCBI taxonomy): Eukaryota > Fungi > Basidiomycota > Agaricomycetes > Boletales > Boletaceae > Leccinum > Leccinum boreale. Next base: position 6,740 of record JBBPPX010000566.1, read on the forward strand.
GGAGAAAGCCCGCTGCGTCGTTGTCATCATCATTGTGTTGTATCACGTCGGTCCGTGCATCGTCGTCCGATCACGTCGCGTTTTGTGTCGTGGTGTTGTCGGTCGGCGCGATGGCCTGTCGCGTTCTTGCGTCAAAAAAAGGTGAACGTTTGAACTTGGGTGTGACATACATATGAATTTGCAAGCGTACTTTGGATATGCCGGAAAGTCCAAAGCTACTGCCAGTGAGCTTCTCACAGAACTGTCGAACACAACTTTCACATTTCTGCTAGTATACATACACCATAACACGATCCACTCGATACTACTACCCTTTAGTATGGTTTCTTGCGAACACATGATTGCACAACTCAGACGACGATGTTGTATACTCCAGCAGGGTCCACAACCCTTACATCCGCCAGCAACTGCGGGTCGGCAGGGTTCAGCCTCTGAATGTAGGCGACCTCCGCGACCTCGCGGGCCCAGACCTCAACACCACCAATGCCAATGATGAAGAATTGGGGGTCTCCAGGACCCTGCGTAAGCGTGACACGGACGCGGACATTAAAGCCTGTGTTGTTTCGGAATTCGGGCATGATGCTATGTTTTCTGCCATCAGTATACGACACTCTTCACGATCACACAGGATCGTACTGCACCTTGGTTATTTTCGGGAGAACAGAAACGTAGTCTGGATAATCAAAGAGTAATTCAAGAGCTGAAGGTAGAACGAGTCAGCACCGAAGAGTGAGGCAAGTGGACTGAGGAAGGGCTGAGACTCACTCAAGAGCGAAAAGAGATGTTTGTTGAGGTCAATACATGTAGACCCATGGTCCTTTTATCCTGTTCCAATGGTCAGCTTAGTAACGCTGGATTGCGCCATCTGACACAGACCTTCGTTCCAGACGGAGTCCATCAGGGTTGATTGAATTGCTTTCGACAATGTATCCTGAAGAGTGAGAGACGTGAGGAATGGTTACGCCATTTCTTACCCGTTTTATCTAGACTGCCCGGCGAACTGGAAGTCATTCAATCCGATAGTTTGGCAGCTTTGGCAGGATGAATGTTGCGTAACCAGTTTACAGGAGAGGGGTATGCCGCAGGGTTCCAAATATTCTAGTATATTACTGTTCGTGCTCAAGCAACCGCCGGGTCGAAGTGAGATGAATGCGACAGACGGATGAGATCTAGAACAATATGTTGTCAAGACTATAGGGAATGCGGGGGGAATGCAACGCTGCAGATGTGACTTACCACGGTGAGATCATGTGCACATGTGAAGTTCGATCTGCAAGCGAACCGAATGGAAATAATCGTATTACTCCTCTTCTTCGATAATACGTATTGTCGAGTGAGAGACAGGAGAAATGATTTCTTACCTCTTTTATCCAGACTGCCCCAGAGAACTGTAAGTTATACGTCTTATGAGTTCGGAAGTTGCGTAACCACGACCGACCTGTTTTCCAGACGGAGTCCGTCAGGGTTCTTTCGACCGCTGCAAACCCCAAACGGCCTCATGACTCCTTTTCTTCGATAATACGTATTTGTCGAGTGAGAGACAAGACGAATGACGTACGCTTTTATCAAGACTGCCCCAGTTGGAAGTTATGCGTCTAATGTTCGGCAATGAATGAGGTTGCGCTGTATCTGTCGAGTCACGAGTCAGAGACATCAGAAATGAGTGCGCCAAAATTTTCTCACCCCGGTATCTAGACTGCCCGAGCGGCGAGCTGGAAGCTATTTGTCTGATGTTCGGAAATGAATATTGCGTAACATTCAGAAAAATGTTCAAGTTACAGCATGGATAGGCATAAGGTTTGAAGTCGTTCTGATCCTGTGAACATGCATTATCTTTACCAAGTCGCTGTGTCAAACCAAACAGAGCTGGATCGCTCCACGCACTACTGGCAGCGACGTTTATCATGAATAGGTCCGGAGTCCGATTCCAAGGTGCAGAGAATTGACTACGACTACTAGTGGGCATTGAATATGATATCACAACGGGCCTGCCGAAATTTGTGGTTGCTCGCAACTTGCATACCTTAGATCACCGATCCCTTGGAAAGGCGCGACTCTGAAATGTCAGATTGGCAGAGTCAGCTTGAAGCTTGTCTGATGTTCGATAAAGTGTGAAGGTACGGAATGAGTGTCTTGGTGCAACAATCAGCTGTGATCACAGTCTCGCGTTCTCGGATGGAAGTCTACATTCAAACATATTAGCACGGAACTGATTGCTCGTCACGAGACGGAGGAGACAGATACTCGGGATTATGGGGCGTACTGCAACGGGGATAAATCGTCGTGGCTGTTTTTTCGTGATAACATCGAGGGTTGCACCAGTCCAGATAGTCAAAGGACGAAAGAGAAAGAAATCGTGCAGATCGCTGCAAGCACACCCACGTGCACACGCAACATACCGCAACGAATGGATCAGTAAGAGGACAGGGTGGGCCGGATCCCCTCGCTACGCGTCTGCCTCATCCATCGACAAGAAAATGCTCACTGGCTCCTTCCTCAAAACCGCAGCCGGACTGACTAGACGTCAAACCTCACTGCTCGTCTGGCTTAGAACTAGGCGCAACCCACTCAACGCTCATCTTCACCGCATAAAGAGAACTGACTCCCCCTTCTGCGCAGGCTGTCCCAACGAACGCGAAGACGTTAAGCACTACCTACTGCTCTGCCCACTCTACGCTAGGCAACGCGCTATACTGGAACAGGAACTAAGGCGAGATGCAACCAACATCCCACGTCTCACAACAACATGGCCGGCCATACACCATTTACTGCACTTCGTCAACGGCACGCAACGCCTGCAGCAAACATTAGGTGATGTCTCATATCGCCCTCCGAAGCCGAAAACGTGATAACGCACCAGACAGTGATCACACCCTCACGGAATCAAAGCATTGACACCTGATACCCACACGACTCAAATATTACTCGTCGAAGAAGGAAAGGTAACCGCGACGCGGTGCCATTAGGGTTAAGCCGGCAGGGAGCAGGAGGGAACTGTTTTACCTCACGTCGAAGCAACACTGCACACGCATCAAAAACACCGCAACATCCCAGCGATCCATCCCACAAATCGACATTTCGACGTCTATTACTGTACACACACACCCCTCCTCCTACGTAGATTTTGCCGCTCCCTTCTTCCGTTCTTACCCGATCGTCCATGACGATCCGAGTACTTGTTATCCATCGCACACGTCAGCATTCACCTTCACACGTCAGTCATCACCCGGGTAGACGCTGATTCGGAAATCGCACGTCTAAAACTGTCGGCGGGGACGACAGGACCGTCGGGGGGCCTTAAGCCTGGCCTGGCGGGGCATTCGTGGATTTAGGGAAGCGGCGGGGCAGGGCCCCTACTACCTAGTCTAGTACGTCCCACATAGAGTTTGACCCCAAAAGGGACGAAAATGGAATCAAAAAAAAAAAAAAAAAAAGGACAGGGTAGTCCTCACTAACTCGTCTATACGTACCTCGTTAGAATGACGTATCCCTGGAAGGCTTGCACGACGGCGTTGAATTCGACGTAGCAATAGGAGGCGTCGTCGGGTATTGCTTCAGCGGTAGAGAGCGGCTTCGAGGGTTTGCATGTCGCGGATGAGGTTGTGCACGATCGTCGGGACGTTTACGTGGGACTGAGGGGTCAAAAAGGATGCCATCCCATGCGGGTGGTGCTCACGGGAGGGGTGATAGACTGTCGGGTGAGATACGGATAAACGGATCCTGTACCAGCAGGTCTTGCCATTGCGATAGGAGTTGAGTGAATGGCATTAATACAGCTGTAGGTAGTCTGGCATCGAAGTGACGCGGAGCGGAGGCTCCGGTGGTCTCTGACTGAAACATTTACGGTGTGACTCGAGCAGTAATTATAATACCACAGCCCTCCGGGCACCCCTGGACTCACACGCCGTACCATCTGGACCTCAATGACATATCATGGGGTGTGGTCACTCGACGATCTCAATTTCGCTAATAAGGATAAGTTAAAGCTGGACCGCAATAACTTCAAGAAGCTGTTGGCAGACTTGGCACGGCGAAGGATGCAACTCGTGTTACTTACTTAAGTAATCTGCCCACGCCACGCACTGCCAAACGGATCCCGGGCACCGGGACCGGTTTGACACGAGTTTTCTAAACCTGTCTTCTGAAGGGTCCAGGAACTACTATGCAGATCACGGCTTTGTTATTTTACTTGATCGCCATCATGACAAGGGCGAAAACCGTTTACTTACTTAATTCAATACGGACCCGTCTTCAGGAACCTTCAAGTTCAACGAGCCCCGGGCCCTCCGCTAGAAAATTGACCAGTCCCGGGCAGAAGGTCGCAGCTAGCCCAGCTTCAATAGGCATTCGTCCGAAGTTGCAAGCAGGCGCGTCGTTCTCTCCTGCAGAACCCCGTCCATGTGACTCGTGATATGCATCACCATCTGGTTTCAAGCGCAAGGCGGGCATCCGGGACAGCGAAGGCGCACCAGACGGTGGTCCCGGAGAACAGCCCACAGCGCGTCGGAGGAGGGACACGGCATGCCTTTTCTCTCACTGCGCTGTCGTTTTATTAGCCTTTTTTTCCAATGCCGACTTCACAATTGACCCATCCTGTTTTTAAACCATCTCAGTTGGTTCGCACTCCAGCCCTTCCACTCGGTAATAAAATCCTTTCCACGGCCTCATACGCTTCTTCAAGTATTATTGGACTCATTTCAGGAAACAATTACGCCTGCAATTGTTTTCTCAAGCACTCAAATTCCCTCACGATGACAAGGACCCCACATTCTCTTTCCATTTATCGTCCTAATACTCCTTCAGCCGGTTCTACAGGACGCGGGAAAAACGTCCTGCTACTCCAGGCTCCACAGTACTGCCATACACGTGACTGGATTGTTCTCTACCTCCCCCGAGCTGTGTTGTCCCTGTCGATCAAGCATTTCATTTTCTTCACTCCCGTCCAAGCTGTAAATCTCGTCAACTCTACAACTACAACCACTTACGCCTACGACCCTCGCACACGCCTGTATCAGCAGGCGAACTTTGCGTTCCAAATGCTACAGCGTCCATTGACCGTAAACAACCACCGACTGGACAACATAAAAACGACAGTGGACGTCGAGCTAGAACGCAGAGCAACGATACCAGCAGGAACCTTCCTTTCCGACCTGGTTAGAGCAGGCATCAAGGAACGAGCCTTGGCGCCGACCATCTTCGCAGCTTTCACTGAGTGA
>JBBPPX010000567.1:0-11832 GCA_038092235.1 Leccinum boreale
TTCTAGTTGTATCTATGTCATCGACTGTATTGTAATCTGCTAATCTATCAGAGACCCTGTTGTATCCACGGCCCGAAAATGCTTATATTTTCATCTGGTCGTCTGAGCGCTGAACCATGAATTCAAACCGCCCAGAAAGAAGACGGGTAGAGTCACTGCCACATTCCCCATCCCCCATTCTCAAACTCGGAGGAGTCCCAGAGTCCAGACTCATCACCCCGCCTTTGCCTGTTTGTACGGGACTCGGAGATCCTGATATTACCAAAGCAAAATGGAACACTCGCCCCAGCGACGCCCATCACCTGCTCCCTCCGCATTGACTTTATACGCCTCATATTGGAGGCCCGGCCAATCTCTCAATTGCATGGTTGACGGGACCGAGGTTTCATCCGACCAGAATGTCCTTCACTTGAGGAAGCTCATCGCTCAAGGTTTTTCCACCAACGCATCAACACTGCATCTATACAAGATTCCTCATAACATTCCGCTGCCTCTCAAGGATGTGAATACCACCAAAATCTCCTTATCTGACCTTGGCGAACCCTTATCTATCGGACTTCCGCTAGCGAGCGTTTTCGGGTCACCACCTGGAGATCAACATCTTCACCTCGTCGTCGTCAACCCTTGTAAGTATCATTTGTCACTGGATAGCCAAACATCCACTCTACCCCACAGTTGACCCTTTGATCATCCATTACTGGATTCGGGGCAGCTACTTGAAATTTGGAATCGAGCTTGAAGTGCCGCGGGGGGAAAGGGTGATCGATCTCATCAGTGCCGTGCAGGAGAAATCCGAGCACTTGCGCAGTGTATCACTCGAAAAATTAGAACTTTACAAGTTCTCGCACAGCAAACAGGAAGATATCTCTGAGATCGTCCAAGGTACAGGATTGGGCCACCTACTTCCGAAGAATGAGATGCTCGGGATTGTTTCAATGATGTTCCGCTCAATGAGAAACCATGTGTCGTTGTAGAAGTGCTTGTTTCGAGTAAGTCTTTCTGCTCCTGTTCCCAAAGTATTGTTTTCTTCTGTCTGATCATGCGATCACAGAGGATAAACATCTACTGGATTGGGATGTTGCTGACAGGGCTTCGAAGAAACCAAAGATTGCCCCGTCAGATGTTGGCCCTTCAGAGTACTATGAAATCCAACAGTATGTGGATACACGTTTCATTGATCACCGTCCTGTCAAGATCGAAACCCAGGATGAATTTCCGAATCAGTCTCCCATTCCGGATAAAGAACTACCACCTCTCGAGGTTCTCTATACTGGATTTGGAGAATTCCTCGACACTTACCGGGCGGAACGCGAGAGAAAAGTCATTGGAAGATCAGTTGCCAAAGTCAGATATGAGATCGAGATGTTCGCAGAGGAGATGACTCAGGTCTACACAACGGAAGGTTCAAGGCAATTTGATGGTTTGAGGTGTCTCAACAACATACTTTTTGACTCTCCCCGTCCGGTGATAGTGCCGTCCGATATCGACGGTACCACAACTGATGGCCATTATGTCCATGGTCAATTCCGGATACCTTGTTTTATCGTCAAGTTTGAAAACGAGAATGCGAAGTCCAAGGCCATTCCTTCCATCCAGCTGGCCTCCTACTATCAACGCAGTATCGTGTCGCTTGAGAACAGATGCAGAGAGTTGGTTTACTGTTCGAGACTTCCAGCACTTGGTGTGACCATCATTGGTATGTCTATCATCTGCTCTAGGAAGGGGATGCTTCTTATTGACGATTCTGTTAGGTCCCGTTATCACTTTTTATGCTATGGCTTGGGTTGGCTCGGTTGTCTGCTACCCTCTGACGCCTGGCATCTCCTGTGTTTTCTGTGCAACAGGCGGCGATGATCGACGTGCACTCCATGGTGCATTCATTGCAGCAAGAGATCTTGTTGCTCGGATTGAAGAGGATGCAAAAAAGCTGTCTAAAAGGACCTCTCCACGCCTTTCAAAGCATTCCTATCCAGACCTCAAAGAGCTACCCTCTTTTCTTGATTCCCACGTTTCCGTCAGTTTCCAGATCACTGATGTATTGCAAAGTGGTCATGGTCGGATTTTGTATCGTGCTCAGTCTACTAGACCTCCTGGCCTCGACCTTGTCATCAAATTCACGCGCTCGTGCTCGGCGGACTTGCACAACTTCTGCGCTTCTCGTGGTCGTGCTCCAATCATCCACGGAATCAAGAAACTTCCTGGTAATATTGTCGTCATCGCAATGGAATACCTGTGGGGTGACTACCTAGGACCAGAAGGTTCTCAGGAGTTGCGAGACAAGATGGCAAAACAGCTGAAACAACTTGTCGAGGAGTTCCACGATGCTGGTTACGTTCACGGAGACCTGCGTCTTCCGAACATCTATTGCGTCAAAGACGAGATCAAGTTGCTCGACTTCGACTGGGGCGGAAAAGTTGGCGAGGTATCCTACCCGTATCAGACTCTGAATTATGAGCTCACGGAAGGGCGTAATATGGACAATTTGATGATTACGAAGGAGGACGATGAACGTGTATTGAAAATGACATTAGAATCTATTGGATGTTCTTAATTCCTTTTGTAATACAGAGTTTGTTTCACAGTAAGGCCCTCCGGACGGTCCTGGACCCAGAAGGTCGAAACAGCACACATGATCAATGACGATGAAAGATTGAACAGAACACGCGCATGTTGTGATACGCTGCCGCACGTTCCAAATTATCGTCATCACTTTGCGGGGCTTTCCGCTTCCCTTTCCATCTCCGAAAAGCTCTCTGGAACTTCTGATTGGGAAGAGGGTGGGGGAACGACGTGAACAAACAAGCAGGAAAGATGGATACGAGGCAGTTGTCGCGGCTGGCCGTCTTGGACACCTGCTCTTTGGATTGACTCAGGCTAAAAGTAATATATTTCATGGTCTTCCATCCTTCGATTCATTGTCGAGAAACCACCTACCAAAGACAATTGCGGTGGGAACGGAAGTGGACCACACGCAGTCTCTCCCAGGAGAAAACCCAATGCCATTAATTGGTATTGTTATGAAGTCTGGTAGCGCCATAGATATGAGATCGGGAACTGGCTTACCGTTTGGGGGGTGGATGGTTCCGAAGACATGTGATCCTTGCACGACAATCGAGAGAAGGACAGAACATACAAGCTTGCAGTGGTGAGCTGCGCTTGACGACGAGCTCGACGAGCAACACCACAAGGAAGACGCGTCGGTTGATTGACTCGAACGACTGAGGATAGCGATAACATAGAGGTGAAATTGGGCTGTGATGCCATGTGTCCCTGTTGCCAACTGGTCGATGGTGGCCTAATAGAGCAATACGGTCGGTGCAACTATGAATCGGAGATACAGTCGAGAATCCAGAACGGCTCGTATGCGCCTACTTAGGTGGCCCCGCCCCCAGCATCCAAATGAAGTCAAACCGATCTCCAGAACCATCGTAGTGCTTCGGAATCCATGGAAGACTAGTACTAGGGAAGTATCCCTCGAGTTACTTTGTATATCTTCACCTCAAGCTCGCAGTCTACTTGATCGGGAACCTGCAAAAATGGATTTCCGACGGTATGGTAAGGAACCTCCTCTATCCTTAGCACTTCCCCTGGATCGTGAGGCCAAGTTATGAATAATCGACAATGGTACACAAATAACAACTCACCGATCTCGCGTAGAAAGTGTGTCAACGTATCTTCATTCCGCACGGTCAGTGCTATAAATGCTAATCGAGTCTGCTCGCATGAGAAGGCGAGGGAAATAGTCTTGACTAGGGGGGATATGAAAGTGGGATCGAATACCTGGAGGAAAATCAGTCCCTGCCAGTGACGGTGTGTCGACCCCCATCGTATTGAATGACGAAGTACGCACGATGTCTGCTCCAAGTAAGATGTCTACTTTAGCTTCGTCAAAGAACGACTTCAGGCCGTCTGGATCCGAAAGTGAATCTCGCCAATCGAGGGACTTGTAACGTAGATTCGGGTGAAATGAAGATTTGTCTACAGTATGTTGAACATGAACAGGTCAAAGATCCAGAGAGAGAGAGCAGGAAAGCATCTCCGGGCTTACTACACGGTAGCTTAATGTTGTTCTGACAGCGAGAAAGCACGGTAAGATTCATGTCAGTCATGCAGACAGATGGCATCTTGCGATCAAAAGGATGCGCGGTACGGAGTTGCAAGTTCGCGACCAGAATGCCGATGAATCCGGTTCCGCTCCCCAACTCTAGTACATTGCTAGTGTCCACGAGGTCTGTTCATCAATCGTAGTTGAGGACGCAGCGAAGACTGGTAGCTCTTGCGACTCACGAGGATGCTGAATGAGGTACTGTGCCAAGACAAGGCTTGCTCGCCAAGTTCTAAGGCCCGTCGTCCCTGCACCGATAGTTGTACGTGACTCAAGAAGAGTAATCTTCTCGTAGAAATTCTTCTCTGTCGGATGGTCTTGTGTATTGGGAAACTTCCAGTAGTGCGTGATGAACGAGTCGGGTGGTGTCCCTGAGCTGCTGGACGCGATCACACGGAGCAACGAACAGTCATAATCTGCAACCGAGAGAATGTGTGCCGCGCACCGGTTCTCGCATCTTAGGGACAAATAATGCGCATATATGCGCTCGTCGACCTCATCGTTCTAAAGACGAAATCAGATGGCCAGCAAATGAATTGATGAGCACGATACCTCGTCACTTCGAGTGATGTTCTCAAGCTGGACAACTGCCCATTTCCAAAAGCTCTGTTGATATGACTCCGATGGCGAGTATTGCTCTAAATGACGGTTCAGTAGTATACCTCTCAAAAAGAATTCGTGAGCAACATTGAACGGAATGCTTGAAGGAATAGAAATATTCTTTACAGGAACAAGAGCTGAATAACGGGAAAGAATGGATGAAAAGAAAGGATCGGAGGTAGGAAATTCCAGTCTATTGGTATCGACATCCATCATCTTATGGTGGTTGATAGATACAGCGGTGATCTACTCAAGCTACGCGACAAGGCCGGCCCTGAATATCACGTGATGTATAACTTGACTTGAATAATGAATTTAGCTAGTCTCCTTGAACTAAATGCTTCCCCGTTTGTACCGCACACCGTTCAGGCTACTCGACTTGAATGCCCGGGTGACTTTTTCTTCATCGGCAACCTCTTTTGTCGGTAGACTACCCCAACAATCGGTGGGGGAGCGTGCCCACTTGGCAGCGGGGAGCCGTCGAGCCAAAGAAGCCGAGGCCGAGGCCGCAGAGAATGAAACTGATGCAAACGAGAGCAATGAAGAGGAAGAACTGGATCGTTGGCTTCTCTCGGGCGAAAAGAAAGTAAACGAGTCCGGAATCCGTTCTTTCAAGGACCCTTATGGCCACTTTTGCAAAAACGTCGCTCCCTCGTTCCGTGAATCCTCTTCGCGCAATTGGCTTGGTCATGACGTGGTAAGGAGAATTCTGTATGTGTTGGCGGGTATTGGCTCATTACTTTTATAGCCATTTCCTCTGAACCCATCATTCAAACCGCCAATCCCACTCTCAGATGATGTTCGGACTCAGTTATACAAAGCCTACATGATCGACCCCAAGCTAAATTCTGTCCGTACTCTTGCAACTAGACATCACCTAAGTATCAAGCGCGTCGACGCGATACTAAGATTAAAGGGCATGGAAGAAAGTTGGAAAAAGGTATCTTCATTTCGACCCCATCTGAGTACCTGACTCATTTTCGGATTATACGAACGCCCGCGCTAACATAAGTTGGTTTCAACAGATCAAACCCCTGCAAACCGGATTCACGAAGGGGATGGAGCATCTACTTGGTGTAACGGAAACATCCAAGTGCATGGAACAAGACGACGTTGGCGAACTCGTTGAAAGCGGTCGACCCGACTCACATGACCGATATGATGTCGAGGAGGCGGACTTGCAAGACGAGGCCGAAGGTAACAACAAGGCCAGACATCGTTATCAGAGACTCTTTTGGGAGAGCGTCGCTGAAGGCGAGGTTCGTACGCTCCCGTGCGCGTTTGCACTTGTCGTTGACGACCACTCTAGGAGCCAGTCATGCCTAGCGTCCTCGAGGCACAACGTGGTGCTGCCTCGGTGGGTATGAAGTTCAAGGGCAGGACAAAGCTCGTTGAACGTGCTCCGGGTCGACCTACCATCATGTTCGTTGACGTCGGCAATGCTTTTGTTGAAGAGAAAGAAAAAGAACGAAGGGAACGCGAAGGCGCTCGGAGATCCATCGTCAAGGCAAGGAGATGGATGCGTATATCTACTTAACTATATACAATGCGAAGCACCACGCAGTCCTTTAATGCTCCCTGTGGAGTCGGGGACTTGGCGCAAGTGCGCCGCTATCCAGTATTCGCCATCGCGGTTGCCGAGCCAGAATCTAATGTCTCTTTCGCGCGGTATATAGAATGCCTCCGCTCGTAGCCCGTAACCTTCCCATTCATTTGCTCAACGACTCTGTGAATCAAGTATTCTTAATCACGGCCTTCATCTGGAACTCTCGTCACGGCCTCCTAGGCACGTTCTACCCTAGAGTCTCTATAGGCGTCGCGTTCTATCGTCCTCTGAAACCACAATTCAATGTGTGACGGATGCGACCACCACGCGTGATTATCACGAGCATCTTCTTTCATTACCCCGAGGTCGACGACTCCTGGAAGCTGTATAAACGCCCAGACAATATGGTGAAAAAAGGAGTCTTTGGGTGAAATATCCGTCGACATTTTCCCTACCTGCCCAAGGATCGGGAAGTCCATAATTAGTTCATAATATAAAGAATAAATATCATAGCCAACAACCCTTCGAAATACATTATGTGGTATCTATCAAAGCATACTAATAGCTCGCGATGATCAGACAAGGTTCGCAAATCCGACCCGTTTTTGGCCGAAATCAAACACCGTGTAGACGCTCTGTAAGAAAATGGCACCAAGGCTCCAGATTCCTGTTGATTCGGACGAAGGAGTTCAGTGCTCGGGTTAGCCTCGAAAATTAAGGATACATATAGGAAGCTCACCATGTTCGCCCCGACCAACGATGCCGCTGAGACAGTCAGGGGAACCAGTCTGAGTCGGTCCCAGGTTGAGGATTGAGGCTGGGATCCGGAACGTCCTATCGCCCCCAAAGTAGAAGCTTATCGTCGGAAAATTGTTACACGGAACTGTGAGACATACAATGAAACCGAACCATCGCATTAAAATTGAACGGGAACTCACAACTATAATACCCACGGCCTTCAGCCGTGCCACCGAGGGCCAGGTGCAGGTCGTCCACTTGCGACGGATCACCGATGATCACATTAGCACCGGTGTCGATGATAGCGGCTATATCCCCCAAGATCGTCCGGTGATCACCTCGAATTTCCTTTATTTTCACCTGCCAGTATCCCTGGTTCGACAGTATAAGCTCACGCGTCCACTCGACACTTTAGCTCACCACTAGGGTCACGGGTGTATAGACGATTGTACCTTCATACAGGTCGCCGTTCTTTCCACCAAGATATAACTCGCCTCCATCAGAGGTGAGTTTGATTGAGAATACTGGTTCGGTTACCTTTCCTTCATCTACCAGTGTTTCGAAAAGGGGGCTGGCAGGATAGAACGACATTGACTGGAAAGCCATCCCCAACATACCATCTGGAGCTTGGAGCCTCATCTTAGCCGAGTATATTTCTGCGACACCGATGGTCTCAATGACCGCCTAGTCGAAGGTCAGATGTGTACACGTTCAGAAAGGACGGAGGACATACACCGAGGCCAGCAATGGTGACTTTATCAGTGTATTGATTGCCTGAGGCAGCGGCTCCATCACCAAACATGGCGCCGAATACCGAACCCTTGGCCTCAGCTGTGCGCGACGAAGCGGGGTCCCAGAGGGTATGTTCTGAGCAGCCCAAGCAAGTGGACCCCGGAACGAAAAGATCACTACGCGGGACTGAGTAGGGGGGGTCTGATGCAATGCAGTACCCACCTGGAACCAGTGTCGATTGCAACTGCAATAGAGCTCAGTTCGGCGTATATCAGGAATACAAAGAGAAACGTACCAGTAAAAGATTTGGGAGGAGTACCAATTGCAATGGTGCCGGACCAGACTAAATCGTTATGACCTGTCAAGGCTGCAGCACCAACTGCGCGCTTCTTCAAGTCTAGAAGCTTCGTCCCTTTCAACGCAAGAGAGTGGGACATCCCCGTATTTTTCTCATAATTTTCGAGGCCGCGGAGTATTTTACTATCAGGATGCTCCTTGAACGAAGGGTGATGTAGGTTGAGCCTTGAACGTACGCATTGATTGATTCGACATGGGAATGGAGTGTGTCGAAATCCACGCTGTTGTCAAGCTTCAACCACGAAGACCGTTTAGTGAGCGGTATCATCGTCCCGTTGGTTTTCCGGTCAAGCTCAATCATTGCGACTGCCGAGGCAGCTGTTGCGAGGATTATTGTAGAGATTGCGGGGCGCATTGTGGGGGATCAACATTTTAGCATCGACGTATTCACCTTTAATCCATGGCAACGATCTGGTTGCATCGTGGGTAAGAACAATATAGATCATGCTGATGGCTGATGAAGCCTCTGCCTACGGGAGACTATGATGAAGCTCTGAAGCAGAAGTTTCGAAACGTGTTTTCCGCAGTAATGCAGCAACGCATGGCGATGATCTACGGCGCATCGCGGTCAGATGACAGATGAATGATGACGAACCTTCAGTTTCCAGTCCGACTGATCATGACCATGATAAATGGTGAGAACAAGGCACTGGGAGAGAGACTTGGCCTTCCTGATCAAAGGCTGCAATCTCAGCTGTCAAATTTGATCTATGGTTTGCAAGGCCCGTGGATGGGGCTGGACAGCTGAAGTGATTATATGAAAAAATCATCTTAAACGAGTGGCACGTAGTACATTAGTTGAATGATACTACAATTAGACAAGACTGGCACGACTTTGAACAAACAGCCTTCAACAAAGAGTTGCGTCTGTCTGAGCGATTCGACGCGATCCTGAACTAATCGCACTTCTCACCAAAATGCAGCGGGGTCTTCCAATGGTATGGTTATTCTGCATTGCTCGTAAGCGTCGTTGATTATGTTCTCTTCAGCAACCAACGGTCGTCCTTCTCCGGGAGGGTACCGACACCTCACAAGGCAATCCGCAATTGCTCTCCAACATCTCAGCGTGTCTCGCAATTGCCCAGACCCTCTCCAGCACTCTAGGGCCACGCGGGATGGACAAGCTGATCGTGAACGAGCGTGGAGAGGCTCAGATCACGAACGATGGTGCAACCATCCTCAAACTTCTCGACATCATCCACCCAGCCGCGAGGACCTTGGTCGATATCGCACGCGCTCAGGACGCGGAGGTTGGCGATGGGACCACGAGTGTCGTTCTCCTAGCTGCTCAACTCCTTAAAGAAGTCCATGGATACATCGAAGAGGGTGTGAGCCCCCACATCATCATGAAGGGATTTCGCAAAGCGGCGCAATTGGTAGATGTCCTGCTCAGCGTGTTTCAATCGCGTCTTACACTTTTATAGGCCGCTGAACATGTGAAAGCGATTCAGATCACCGTCGACAGAAGTAATCCCGAGTGAGCTTAGATCTCTTCTGTCTGATCATCTCTCCGACCTTCTTTCCAGAAAGTTCCATTCTCTCCTCCTCAAGTGCGCGTCGACTTCGATGTCATCAAAACTCATTCATTCCGAGAAACCTTTCTTTTCAAACATGGTCGTCGATGCTGTCCAGTGTCTGGACCAGGACGACCTGGATGAGTCACTCATCGGTGTCAAAAAGATTCCGGGAGGTGGAGTGCAAGATTCACTTCTGATCCAAGGTGTCGCTTTCAAAAAGACCTTTACATACGCCGGTGCCGAGCAGCAACCAAAATCCTTCAAAAATCCTCTCATCCTCAGTTTGAACGTTGAACTCGAACTCAAGGCTGAGAAGGACAATGCCGAAGTACGTGTGGAAGCAGTTTCGGACTATCAAGCGATCGTCGATGCCGAATGGGAAATAATCTACCGGAAGCTCGAGGCTATCGAGAAGACTGGTGCGAAGGTCGTGCTAAGCAAACTGCCGATTGGCGATCTCGCGACGCAGTGGTTCGCAGATAGAGACATTTTCTGCGCTGGTCGCGTTGCTGCAGGCGACCTTCGTAGAGTTTGTCAAGCTGTTGGTGGATCGATTCAATCGACGTGCTCAGACATCACCCGGGAATACCTTGGTACTTGCGGTTCGTTCGAGGAACGGCAGATTGGTGGTGAACGATACAACATCTTCGAAGAGTGTCCCAAGGCGAAGACTTGCACTCTCATTCTTCGTGGTGGCGCGGAACAATTTATCGAAGAGGTTGAACGCAGTCTACACGATGCCATCATGGTCGTAAAGCGAGCCATTCGGAATGGAGATGTGGTTGCGGGTGGAGGTGCTGTGGAGGTAAGGTTTCGTACAACCTGTTTATGCGAACGGGGACCAAATGATCTACAGATGGACGTCTCTGCGCATATCCGAAAACATGCACTTTCCATCCCAGGAAAGCAGCAATTGATCATGGCCGCTTTCGCGAAAGCGTTGGAGATCATTCCTCGACAAATTTGTGATAACGCAGGTATCGATTCGACGGATATTCTAAACAAGCTTCGCATGAGACATGCCACTGGCGAGAAATGGTATGGTGTGGACGTCGACGGAGTCGAGGGCGTGAGGGACAACATGGAAGCGTTTGTGTGGGAACCTTCCCTCGTGAAGTTGAATGCTTTCAGCAGTGCTACCGAAGCAGCCTGCTTGATTCTCAGCATTGACGAGACGGTGCGCAATCCGCAGAGCGAAGCAGTATGTTGTCCCCTTGATGTTTGGTTGCTGGGCTGACGAAATCCTCGACGTAGCAAAATCCTGGACCACGGGCTCCACCCGGCGCGGCTCAACGAGCACTCAGAGGTAGGGGTAGAGGTATACCGAGACGGTGATAGGGTGTGGGTTTGCAAAGATGAATCGAATTCCGGTACGATAGGAAGATGGCATGTCTTCTGTTCAATACACAAGCGCTTTACCATCAGCGGCCAGCATGTTCTTTGCGAAGAATATGGGGTATTGCACACTCTACCTCTCTGGCCTTCTTTTTGGGCAGCTGTAGCAAGGCGTGCCTCAAGGCCAGGATTGTATGCAAAAAACAGAAGACTGTAAGCCCCGCGGCTTACCACCATCTTGCCCTACACTCCACTCGCACTCCACTCCCCACATTCCATGATGTCATAGCCGTATTCCATACACTCTTCACTGCCACTTCAGATACGTATATATAGGCCACTCAGTGCTCGCATGTACACACACACTTTTTCCCTCTTTCCTCATATACTCTCTTCATATTCTGTTGTCCCGTCTGAGTGAGGCGCACCGCCTACAAAGACCCGATTGGTTGAAAAGATGTGTTACAACGACTTCAAGGGAACTTTGCTGTTCTCCTTCCATTGGAGCCTTTTCTGCTGATACCTTTCCCAAACTTTGGACTTACTGGTAATCAGTCTAGTGCTAGCGAATCCCGTGCTCGCGCATCATTCTTCATTCAAGGATCTCTACTTATCGCCGTCCCCACCGTTAATGTATGGTTAAATAACCTACCTTCGATATGCTTTTCCGTGCTCGAGTTGTGTGTTATCTTGGTGAGTAAGTATGAGATGTGTTCCAGCTTGACTTTCTGGCAATGGGAGTGTCAACCACCGCCGATGTCTTCTTTTTAGGCGATTTGAATTCATGGTTCAGCGCTCAGACGACCAGATGAAAATATAAGCATTTTCGGGCCGTGGATACAACAGGGTCTCTGATAGATTAGCAGATTACAATACAGTCGATGACATAGATACAACTAGAA
>JBBPPX010000568.1:0-11824 GCA_038092235.1 Leccinum boreale
CTTTGTTAGTTTTGGTTAGTGTGCCTGGACAAGCTTGGTCAGTGTCTGGTTAGGATTAAAAAGTGTACCAAAGTGTACCAAAAAAGTGTAGTGAAAAGTGTAGTGAAAAAAGTGTACCAAAGTGTACCAAAAAAGTGTAGTAAAAAGTGTAATAAAAATAGTGTAGTCAAAAAGTGTACCAAAAAGTGTAGTGAAAACAATGTAGCAAAGTGTACCAAAAAAGTGTAGTGAAAAGTTTAGTAAAAAATGTGTAGTGAAAAAAGTGTACACAAAAGTGTAGTAAAAAGTGTAGGACTGTAGTAAAAACAAAAGTGTACCGAAAAAGTGTTCAAAAAAGTGTAGTAAAAAGTGTAGTAAAAAAGTGTAGTCACAAAGATTTAGTCTAAGTTCAACAAAGTGAAGGAGATTCCCATACTTGATTTTAAAAAAGTTGACAAAAACAAAAGTTGACAAAAAAGTCCACCAACAATGTTGTCCAAAAGTGTCAAAAGTATAGCAAAAAAAGTGTTGCCAAAGCTGAAAAAGTTTGAAAGACTTAGAGTTTTGAAAAAAAAAAAAGTGACAAAAAAAAGTTGACACAAAAGTGAAAAGTGTTGCAAAAAAGTATTGCAAAAACTTTGAAATTTTGAAAGACTTAAGAGTTTTGAAGTGGAGACTATTATAGTAGATTGCTCGAGCTTCTCTACTGAGCACGTGATCTTGGTAGATGAAGGTCAGGAAAATGAAGCTACAACGAGTGCAGCATTGGTGAGATCTCCCAGGAGTGTGACACCTGGGGCAATGAAAGAAGATGTTGTTGTCGATAACACCACTATAGGAATGAGAAGGTTGTCCGAGTAGCCTAGTAGTCCAGGGTATAACTGGAGAAACATTTTCTGTATGTCGAGAGGATCTTGCCCTAGGGTTATAGGATGAGGAATAGGGAGGAAACCGAGAGGGGTTTGTGAACAAGGGATTACGCGAGGAAGCAGGAGTATTGATGTAGGAACAAGATGGGGTTTGAAAACCAAAGGGTTGGCACCTACCAGTTGGAACATATAGCTCTCTTCGAGTACTACGAGGGGCAGGGACTCTAGAGGAAAAGGACTCATCAGTACTGCTGCGAGCATGACGGAAATGACCAAGTTCCAAGAGGGAGAGATGCTGCTCTACACTTTCGAGCTCAGTGCACGTGACTTGTCGAGGCATCAGGAGTGCACAACGATGGACTCGACTAGTTGTCAAGGTGGGGCAGATAACCTAAAGAAGTCCTATCTGGAACCTTCTCTGCACAGACCGAGGGGATCTCGAAGTAGGAAATGAGGGAAGCTCTAGTAGAGAACTTATTAGGTATAGTGAGTCGAAGTGTGAGCTAAGACAAGGTATCAATCACTTGTAAGAGTGTGAAAGCGACCTGATATTCAAGGGTCAGGCTTAGGCCCTTATATACTACAACATGTGTTTGTACATATTGTGGAAAGGAATGTTTGAAGAACATTCTAGAGTATCATATAAGAAGTTCTAACCAATGGCATAAGTAACTCAAACATGATCAATAAGCAAAGAGATAAGGCTGAGTAATCAGCCAATAGCGTTATAGACTCAGTGACAGCTGAGTCAAGCCAATAGCAATAACTGCTCTTATCTATCAGAGAAAATGAAAGATAAGAAAGAGACTTGGTCTAGAATGGACCTGGTCTAGAATCAGAAGTAATAAAGTAAATGAATACTACTGATTCAACAACTTGAAGACAAGTCTTGCCAATAAGTTGACCCTTTCGTTCTCTTGTGCTTCTCTGACGCAATACTCGCACTATCAGATGCCTCAACTGACGGGAACCATGCCGCCAGTGCCTCCACATCAGTCAATCGGATGTTGCATGTTGATAAATCCAAGATACAGAATTTGGGTATGGAAAGAGGAGAGCCATAGATAAATGGGGCGACTTGTCTGGATGGATTTCACAGTCGCAAACTGGTCAAAGATATGGATCGAGACTTGGGATGACTTGGAAGGTCAGCCGTCTTATCGACGGAGCCTGGTCAGGCAGCCTTTTGGGGTGTCATTATTATGGCAGTCTCAGGTGAAGTAAAGTAGGGAGTTGTGGTCACCGGGGAGGATCAATTGTGCTCCCATGAGCCACCTGGGCACAGTGGTGCCCTTTCAGTACTTCCATGCATCTCATTGTTACCATGCAGCAGTTCTTTCCTTATTGCCATATGCTAGGTGGCGCAGACGTGTATAAGGCAAGGAGGACAAGGAGCATACATAGCAAAACTACATGTAAATCCAAACATTGTAAGACAAACATTTGTTTTTAAACACTAATGAGTACTTGTGGTTGAACGTTGAGATCTGAGACTGAAGTCATTCAAGTTGAAATAGTGTGATTATTGGAACATAAGGTTACCAGCACATATTGTCACATACCTAAGAATTTTAACCATGATATAGATGTTATAAATGAACCGATACAACTGACACACATCATTCACAATCACCATATCTGTTCTGTCTAATAGCGACATGAATCTGGCCAATTCCATTGTTGGCATCTACAAGTTTCTTCTCCGTGTGCTCGGCCTGGCATTGGTATAATTTAACGAGTACACAGTGTTCTTCTAGCTTGGATTTGACCAGGTTTTTTTTGGCTCGCCATACATTTTTTCTGGCACATGCCACTTCAAGTTGTAAATGTGTGTAGTTGTAGTCGAATTCTGGCTCGGATCCCGAGTGCTAAATATCCCGCATTATTAGACGTTGTGCAAGAAATCAGCTGGAACTACCTGAGATTCAGCTCGAGAGTACCTAGAAGATATTGATACAGAATCTGAGTCAGAATAGTTAGAGCCAGGAGCATGGCATGACCTCCAAGTCTGAGGCGCTTAAAAGTTGAGGATAGCATAGTTGATGACGACACATAGGTTTTCGGTTCAAGTCAAGTTGAGTCGGAATCACTTAATACATAAATACCAAAATTGCAGTGTACCAAGATATTCCAGGGTTCACGTTCCAGTCTCACCATGAGATATTGTCCAACACCACAAAGAAGAACATGAAGGAGAACATAAAGAACAAATTGTGGAAGTTGATTGGGGAGGAAAGCGGGATCTACGAACACAGAAACTTACTGTGAATGAAGAAGATGGATTCTATGGGCATAGGGAAGTGGATGATGATGCTGGGCTGGAGACCACAACCCATGACTCATTCATCTTTTATGAATGTTTTTGATGGTGATGAGCTTACTGAAGCGAGGAAGGTCAACCTCTTCTACCCGTTCACTAACCGATGCGAGTGGGAGGTTGGGCAGTGGCTTTTGGGCTCTGGCCTCAGCATGGCCGCCATCAACAAATTCTTGTTGCTTTACATGGTATGTGTTACGATTGTCTCCTAGATTCACCATGTATCTCTTTTCTCTCTCTTTTCCTTTCGCTTATTACCTCTACCTTGTATTCACATTGTATCATAGATCTCTAGCGAGTTCACCTCCTTCACCTCGCTGATGATCCACAACTCTCCTATCTTTGTTCCTATTCTTTCCTATCATCATTCCGACGTTTCCCTATCTCGCTCTTATCTTCTGACTCATGATGATGACATTGCTTCATCATCCTTCTGTTATTGCTTACTGTACATCTAGACCTCCACAGCTTCTGACTCATTCTCTACTGCGGATGACTCCCCTCTTCCATGTGATTCCATCGTGTTCCATCCTCTAGTACTTAAGACATGTCTCTCTGTCTTGTATCACCCTAAGCTAGAGCTACTTGGAATATCACTTAGTTCTCTGCAAAACCCCTCAAGTCTATCGTCTCTTAGTTCCTTCGAGTCTCTACCCTCTTGGGAGAGTACCTAGTCTTTAGTCTCCAAGTGACATGACTCTTCGTGAGTTCCTCCTCGAAAGAATACTTGGTCTTCGGGTCTCGCCAGGCGTTATGCTTGCTCAGCCAATCCTCCGTCTCAGCCTTCGTCTCCAAGTCTACATCCAACCCTATCTGGGCCAGCTGTAACAAAAGCTCTAGCTTTCCCTCTGTGGTCACCATCGCTGTGAACCGCCTCCACCATCACGTCTAGAACTCCCTACCAAAGACCGGAGTGGAACGTTCCCTCCATCCCTCGAAACCCTTTAGCCTCTTTGTCCCATCAGCACTCATTGTCCACCTCTTCCTGGAGAGGAGAACCCCTTGCCCTAGACTCCCCAGAAGCCCCTCCTCAGTATTGTCCTAGTGACAAGGACAAGACAGACACAGAACTTCCTCTCCTCTCTTACGAAGATCAGGAGGAATCTCTTTTCCTCGACACAGAACTCGCCCATCAACTTTCTTCCAGCCTTACCCTTCCTCGAGTACCCACTCCTCCTTTCCCTTCCCCCCATACTCCTAGCGGAAATATCTTTGCTGTCCCGAACCCCACTCCAGCACCACCACCCAAACCTTCTCCTATCATGTCGAAACCTGTAGAACTTTGTCTCTCCCCACCTGATTCCTATGACGGGAAACACCACAAAGCCCTACCCTGGTTGCATTCAGTATGCAGATACCTGGTCGTAAACGAGGACATTTATAACACAGATGAAAGGAAGATCTGTTACGTGCTATCCTTCATGAAGGAAGGGAACACTGCCACCTGGGCTGACACCTTCACCTCGAAGCACCTTGAAGGAGGAGGAACCACCCTTGGGACTGGGGCCGCATTTCTCACAGAATTCAAAACGACCTTTGAACACTCCAATTCTGCAGCCAACACTCTCACTTGGTTGACTACTCAGAGAATGATCAAGAAATCTCCTGGGAAATACTCTATGTCCCTCGCCTCGTACATCTCCCAATTCCAAAGCAACGTCGCTGTCTCTAAAGTAACCAAGGAATCCACCCTCTGCCACTACTTTTCCTCAGGCATTCCCCCTTCGTTATCTGGAAAGATTTATCTGATGAAAACTGTCCCTACTACCATCGAGAAATGGTACTCTCATGCGCAAAGAATTGACGACCAGCAATGCCGTGCCTTCCTCACCTCTCAGCAACACAAAGGGCGATCCTTCGCCAACCCCTTTACTCCTACCAACTCCACTAGAGAACAAGATCCCAACGCCATGGATGTTGATGCGGTCAGCATCCGCATTCCTAAACTTACTCCCTCGGAAAGGGAGCGATGCTTCAAACAAGGACTTTGTCTTCGATGCAGGAAGTCTGGACACAACGCAGCTTCTTGTTCCACATTCTCGACCAACTCTTCCTCCTTTAGAGGACCTACCAAGAAGGTCACCAAAGCCGAAGAAGAAGACTTACCAAGATTAAATGAGATTGAGAGTGATGACGAAGAAGCAGTGGTCGTAGGAAAAGTAGACTTCTCTCTCCACTCTCTGGATTTTGAAAAGGAGACCTCATTCGATGCAAGGTTCTCCTATCTCTACATGTGCCCCTGTACTAGTATCCTCTTCGTCCAAAGCAATGAAGATCCCCATCTCTCTAGTAACCCCTTCACACTCTCTAAAAGTTGTTGACACCTCAGCCCTCATTGACAGCGGTGCTGAAATCTCCTGCATCGACTGGGCTTTTGTCTGAAGAAACAACCTCCCTCGAGATCGCCTTCCCATACCCATTAGAGTTTGAAACATCAACCAATCTACCAATCGAAAAGGCGACATCCTCTTCTCCACCACTCTCTTTGTAGACATCGGGAAAGTCAACCAAAAGGTTACCTTCCACATTATGGATTGCGGAAACAAAAATGTCATCTTGGGTCTCCCTTGGCTTAGGGACGCTAATCCAACCATCGATTGGGATAAGCAAACCCTTACCATTCCAGAAACTGTCGATCAATCCACGGATCTATACCACCTACACGTCGCCAATCTCGAACGTCACAACACCCACTTCCCTCAACCAACTCCTCAAACCCCTTTGAAATCTAAACCACCTCGTCATGTCGAAGTCTACCCTACCCATGATAAGAAACTCTATAGCTTCCTTGGATTCAAAACAGAATCCCATTATCTTCAAAGGGCTACTATCAACAAAATCCTCTGCCGAGTAATGAGGTGTAGCTCCCACTTCATCCCCAAAGGATCCCCTCTCGTCGCTCGTCTTACCACAGCCACCAACCTCGCAGTCGAAGCAGAAAAAGCGAAACCCAAGACTACCCTCCCGTCTGAATACGCAGCCTTCGCCTTGGTCTTCTCTGAAGAAGCTTCCTCTCGTCTTCCCCCTTCCAGACCCTATGACCATGCCATACAACTCGATGAAACCTTTGTTCCTAAAATCGGAAAGGTGTACCCCCTCTCCCCTGACGAACAAAAAGCCACGGAAGCCTTCCTCGACGAAAACCTTTGCAGCGGAAAAATTAGACCTCCAAATCTCCTCAGGCGTCCTCCTTCTTCTTCGTGAAAAAGAAAGACGGCAAACTTCGCCCCTGCCAGGACTACCGCTACCTTAACTCCCATACCACTCATGATGCCTACCCTCTCCCCCTCATCTCAGACCTCATTGATAAACTCAAAGGCGCTAAAGTATTCACCAAGTTCGACGTTTGTTGGGGCTATAACAATGTTTGCATAAAAGAGGGAGATCAATGGAAAGGTGCATTCATCACCCATAAGAGACTCTTCGAACCCACTGTTATG
Source organism: Leccinum boreale (assembly GCA_038092235.1). NCBI lineage: Eukaryota > Fungi > Basidiomycota > Agaricomycetes > Boletales > Boletaceae > Leccinum > Leccinum boreale. The sequence continues at coordinate 6,606 of JBBPPX010000568.1, forward strand.
TTCTTCGGTATGAACAACTCCCCCTCCACCTTCCAACAATTTATGAACGACTCTTTTTGGGATATGATTGCCGAAGGATGGCTCGTCATTTATATGGACGACCTCTTGATCTTCTCCCCAGATGACACCTCTCATTCCGAACATACCAAGCGTGTCCTCCAACGGATGACTGAATTGGACCTTCACCTTCGTTTAGAAAAGTGTAACTTTGCCACTGCTGAAGTCGAATATCTAGGTATGATCGTCAAACCTGGCACCCTGGCCATGGACCCAGTCAAGTTGGACGGAATCGCCTCCTGGTCCACCCCCACTACAGTTAAGACTGTCCAATCCTTCCTGGGTTTTGCCAACTTCTATCGATGATTCATTGATCATTACTTGGACATCGCTCGTCCACTCATCAATCTCACTAAAAAGGATAAACCATGGGATTGGTCCACTGCTTGTCAGTTGTCCTTTGACCACCTCAAACAAGCTTTCCTTTCTAAACCAGTTCTCCGCCTCCCTGATCTCTCTGCTCCTTTTGCCATCGCTACAGACACCTCTCGCGATGCCACTGGGGCGATCCTTCTCCAGACCGATTCTAATGGCGATTGGCACCCCTGTTCCTACCTCTCCCAATCTTTCATCCCCGCAGAATGCAATTACAATATCTATGATCGAGAACTACTTGCTGTCATTCGAGCCCTTAAAACATGGCGCCAATACCTTCGAGGTTCCCCTTTTTCAGTCCAGGTTTTCACCGACCACAAAAACCTCACCTTCTTCCATAGCCCCCAACATCTGAATCGCCATCAAGCTCATTGGCTTCTTGATCTTGCTGATTTTGATCTTAGAATCACCCATGTCCCTGGAACAGCACTCGCTGGACCTGATGCCCTGTCCTGACAACCAGACAAACTCTCCCTCTCCCCTGATAACGAAGACGTCACCCTCCTTCCCCCGTCCCTCTGTGTCCGTGTTGTCGATGCCACCCTACGCAATGTTATTACCTCTGCCTCAGGTGACGATATTCTCGTCCGCAATGCCCTCCAAGCTCTCGATGGTACCATTCCCCCCCGCCTTCCGCTCTCACCTTTCTGATTGGCAGGTTGACGGCGGTCTCCTTACCTATCAAAACCAAGTCTATATTCCCGACTCTGGTTCCCTTCGTCACGATATCGTTGCTCGTTCTCATGACCACCCCTCTGCTGGTCATCCTGGCTACCTTAAAACTTGCCAACTCGTCACAGCGGAATACTGGTGGCCTGGCCTTGCTGCCTTCGTTCATAAATATGTCGAAGGTTGCTCCCTCTGCCAGCAATGCAAAGCGAACACCCACCCCACTGTACCCCCCCTTACTCTGATAAAGTCCACCTGTTCCCGCCCATTTCAGCAGATCTCTTGTGATCTTATCACCGATCTTCCCTCCTCCTCCGGATTTGACTCCTTATTGGTTGTGGTCGACCATGGGCTTACGAAGGGGGTGATTCTCTGTCCTACCAAGAAAACCATCACAGCCGAAGGGATAGCAACCCTTTTCTTCCACAAAGTATACAAACGCTTTGGACTCTATGACAAAATCATATCAGATCGAGGTCCGCAATTCGCATCCTCCTTTTCCAGAGAACTCGGAAAAGTCCTCGGATATAATCTCTCCCTCTCTACCGCCTATCACCCTCAAACAGATGGAGAAACTGAGCGAGTCAACCAAGAGGTCGAGACCTATCTTTGGATCCTTTGTGGAGATAACCCCACCACATGGTCTGATCTGATCACTCAAGTGGAGTTCGCTCACAATCATCGCCCCCATTCTGTAACCGGAAAGTCCCCCTTCTTCCTCATGATGGTTTTCGAACCCCATCCCCTCCCTACGGTGATCGCCGAAACTAATCTCCCTGCCATCGAAACTCAACTCAAAACCCTTTCTGCTGCTCGAGATGAGGCCCTTGCTGCCCATGAACCTGCTCGACAGGTCATGTCTGCTAGAAATGGCAGAGGGTTTGTTCTGTTCTCGAAAGGAGACAAAGTCTGGCTGGAAGCCAAAAATCTCAAATGAAACCTCACCTCTAGAAAGTTTGCTCCGAAACGAGAAGGATCTTTTACCATCACTCAGGTCCTATCTCCCATCACATATCAGCTGCGCCTTCCCAAAACCTGGAGCATTCATAACATGTTTCATGCTTCTCTCTTATCACCCTATCGCGAAAACACCGTACATGGTCCGAACTTCCCTGCCCCACCACCTGACCTTATCGAGGGTGAGGAGTTTGAAATACTGCGGATCATATGCCACAGAGGTCCCCTTCACAACCACATGTACTTGATCTGATGGAAAGGATATATGGCCAAAGAAGACACCTGGATTCAGAACAAGAATTAAAACACACAAAAACAACCCTCTTAGCATATAAGAAACTTCATCCCCTCACTTTTCCTTCTAAATCTCCCTCATCTTAGAAACCCTATACCGTCCACTCCCCACCACAATGTCTAGCTATGTCCCTTCCGATTCCATTTCTTCCATTTCTTCCATTTCTCTTTCACCCCCTCCTTCATCGCATAGTTCTCCCACTTCTACCAGTCCTTTGGCTCAAAGTCGTCTCCTTAGCCCTCTTAGTGGAATGCCTCTGGGCCCAGACGATCTTATTACTTCTCCCCTTTCTCTAAAACCTCAGAACATAGTCGACTCCGCCAAAGAACCTACCATCTCCTGGCACATCAACTCCCCTCCTCTCCCTGTTCGTTCCAATGTATATCACATCTCTACCGTTGACGTTCCCCTCTACGCCAGTAAACTCAGGACTGACGACGCCTCACCTGAGGATTTGCGATGCCTTCGCACCTACTTACAGGATGCTCACTACACTCGGGACATTTACGCTTACGCCAACGTCAAATCCCCTCTCCACTCATTATATAATGCGTTTGCCCATGTCTCTCGTCTTGGAGGCATCGCGTCCAACTTAAGGAACTCTTCCGACTCTAATGCCGCATTCCTCTCCTCCCAAATCACCACCACACAATGAGCAGTCGACAAACATCTCCTCTCTGCCATGCATCAACTCGGGATGACTGAGTTCATCACCGATATAGATCGCTTTCTGGCTGAGATGACTATTTACTCCACTCCTCTCACTATCCCGACGACCCCTTCCTCTCCTCCAGGCCTTCCTCATCCCCTCCTCCATGTCCATATCCCTGCCGAGATAGAGGCAGTTAGTCCCCAAGCTATTCTCCCCATCCCCATTGGGATACACCCTCCTATGCTCCCTGTTCCTTCCCCCTCTCCATTGCCCCCTTTTGGACCAGAAGAGATCCAAGCGGAGATCAACAAGATTGAGGCCATCCATGACTCAGTCTCGGTACGTGGCAGTGACAAGGAACACATCGAACATATGGACCCTGCTGATCATTCTCCCCCTCCTTCCATTGCCTCAACCCCGTCCGCATCCTCTCTCCCTTTAACCTGAGCAGAAGACACTGCTATGAACTCGGCTGAAGCCTGACTCACTAAAGAACTCGACCTCCCTGTTGATCGCTCCCACAGACTATACCCAAAGGCATGCTTCACCTGTCAGCGCCTCAGTCATATTCGTATTGACTGCCTGCATTATACCTGCCCTGTCTGTCTTAAGGATGTGCCAGGACATTCTCAAGGGGTCTTCCCTCTTAAACGTCGCGCTCCACAACCCTCCCCTTCCGTGTCCTCCTCATCCTCCACTTCTTCTTGCTCCCCCTATCGGTCCGCTCGCTCTGGTCAAGGTCGTGCCAGACCCTTTCGCCCCCCTCGAGGATCTACCTCTTCTCGTCGTACTTGCCCTCCTCCTTCTTATCCTACCCTCAATGATCATCCTCCATCTCCAGGATATGATTACGATTACGAAGACACTTGTGACAGAGCAGCTGACGCTAATACCTCGGGGGAACACAATTGGACAGGACAAGACTACTAAAGCTTGGGTCAGTGACTCCAAGGCTACAAGGGGGGTAATGTTATGATTGTCTCCTAGATTCACCATGTATCTCTTTTCTCTCTCTTTTCCTTTCGCTTATCACCTCTACCTTGTATTCACATTGTATCATAGATCTCTAGTGAGTTCACCTCCTTCACCTTGCTGATGATCTACAACTCTCCTATCCTTGTTCCTATTCTTTCCTATCATCGTTCTGACATTTCCCTATCTCGCTCTTATCTTCTGACTCATGATGATGACATTGCTTCATCATCCTTCTGTTATTGCTTACTGTACATCTAGACCTCCGCAGCTTCTGACTCATTCTCTACTGTAGATGACTCCCCTCTTCCATGCGATTCCATTGCGTTCCATCCTCTAGTACTTAAGACATGTCTCTCTGTCTTGTATCACCCTAAGCTAGAGCTACTTGGAATATCACTTAGTTCTCTGCAAAACCCCTCAAGTCTATCGTCTTTTAGTTCCTTCGAGTCTCTACCCTCTTGGGAGAGTACCTAGTCTTTAGTCTCCGAGTGACATGACTCTTCGTGAGTTCCTCCTCGAAAGAATACTTAGTCTTCGGGTCTCGCCAGGCGTTACGCTTGCTCGGCCAATCCTCCGTCTCAGCCTTCGTCTCCAAGTCTACATCCGACCCTATCTGGGCCAGCTGTAACAGACCTGGTTAGGAGGCAACACAATGTTAGGCTGGGTTAGGAATATCGGCAAAGACATTAGTTAGTCCAGGTTAGGATTCCTGCTTTGTTATGTCTGGTTAGTGTGCCTGGACAAGATTGGTTAATATCTGGTTAGGGGTCATGCCTGGTTATGTCTGGTTAGTGTGCCTTGTCATGCTTAGTGGTATTGTCCACTACAAAGCTGGGTGTCTGTGGGTCTGGTACCTTCTGGGGAGTGCTGGTATGCTGTGATATTCTGTGGATCTGGGGAGCTAGGTGGCTGTGGTTGCTGTGGCTCTGTGGACCTCTGGAGGTTGCTGTGGCTCCAGTGGTAATCTCTGTGGGGTTCTGGGGGGTTCTGGGGGTTCTGTGGTTCCAGTGGTGATTCTGTGAGTCTCTGTGGGTTTCTGTGGGATTTATTGGGATTTGCTGATGCCTCGCGCGTCACAGGTTCCTGTTGGAACGGTAGTATTCTTATCTTCTATAACTACTGTTTCTACAGTGCTCTCTAGCACTTCCTAGTTCTTTCTAGAACTTTCTATTACGCTTACTCATTCTAGTCATCGTTATGACATCATAGATAAGAGCTCTTTATGCTATAGGCTTGAGT
>JBBPPX010000569.1:0-11819 GCA_038092235.1 Leccinum boreale
TTATAGTGATGACAAGTCTGACATGAGGTCACCAGAGTGGGACTTTTAATAGCCCCTGAGTACCCCTCATACCCTTGGAGGGTACAAAATTTTTGACAACTGTACCCCTACCCCTACCCTTCCGGTACCCTCACCCTGACCCCTGGAGGTTACCCATACCCCTGCTCTAGCCTAATTGGGGTCTCCTTCTTTGGCAGAGTTGGTGGTCGTAGGGGTGAAGGGGTTGGTGAAGGATCGCCCTTTGTGTTGCTGGGAAGTGAGGAAGGCACGACGTTGTTGGTCGTCGATCATCTGTGCATGAGAGTACCATTTGTCGATGGTGGTAGGGACGGTTTCCATTAGATAAATCTTTCCGGATAACGAGGAGGCAATACCCGAAGAGAAGTAGTGGCAAAGGGTGGATTCCTCAGTCACTTTAGAGACAGCGACGTGACTTTGGAATTGGGAAATGTACGAGGCGAGGGACATAGAGTACTTCCCAGGGGATTTCTCGATCATCCTTTGGGTAGTCAGCCAAGCAAGAGCATTGGCTGCAGAGTTAGAGTCCTCAAAAGTTGCTTTGAATTCAGTGAGAAATGCAGACCAGGTTTCAAGGGTGGTTCCTCCTCCGTCGAGGTGTTTCGAGGTGAAAGTGTCAGCCCAAGTAGCGGTGTTTCCTTCCTTCATGAAAGACAACGTGTAACAGATTTTCTTTCATCAGTGTTGTAGATTTCTGCATTTACGACCAGATATCTGCACACAGAACGTAACCAGGGTAGAGCTTTGTGGTGCTTCCCGTCATAGGAATCAGGTAGAGAGAGGCGCATTTCCACTGGTTTAGACATAGCTGAGCGAGGTCGGGGTAGAGGGGGTGGAATAGGGTTTGGGGAGGTGAAGATATTTCCGCTAGGGGTATGGGGGGAAGGGGAAGGGGGAGTAGGCAGTCAAGGGAGGACTAGAGTGGAGGAGAGCTGGTGGGCAAGTTCAATGTCGAGGGAAAGGGATTCCTCCTGATCTTCGTGAGATAGAAGGGGGAGGTCTAAGTCCGTCTCGTCCTCGTCACTAGATCGTTGCTGAGGGGGGACGTCTGGGGAATCTGGGATCTGAAGGCAACCTCTATCCAAAAAGGACTATGGCACCTCAACAAGGAGACAAGGATTTAGGAGGGAAATGTATAGGTTAGAGGGAATCCAACCAGAACAGGACTAGCTTGTTCAGTTGCTGCATTCAAGTATTTATACTAATGACATGTGCGCACAGACCGACTTAGGGCCGGTCAGGATAAGCAGTGCTAGCTAATATGGTAAGTGTAAAGTGGTACGATAATAATAAAGGTACAGGTCACGTGATTGATGACTAAGTGGGTCACATGACTTGGAAAAGTAGCAAGTGAAATATGAGAGACAACACTTATGTAAGCGGTCACGTGATGCTGACTAAGCAGGTCACATGACTTTGAAGAGTTGAAAATGAAGAGGTTTGTAACATTACCCCCCTGCTAGGCTTGAGATACCAGATCAAGTGGAGGTAGAACCAGAGGTGAAATTAATAATAGGGGTGGAAAATAAACTGTCAAATAAAGCGCGATTCATTTTTAGACGGCGAAGGGCTGAGGGTTTTCTTTTATGGAAGTCGTTTATGGCAGCTTGAGCCTTTTTCAAACTGGAGGCGGGTTCCCAAGTTCGATCGCTATTGTTATACCCTTTCCAATGTACTAGGTATTGGAAGCCGCAGCCAATAGGTCTGGAGTTGACAATGTAATCAACTTCAAATTCCTCGGTGCCTTCATCGTTGACAAGCACCGGTCTGGGTCGGACAACGGGTTGGCCGGGTAAGGGGTCAATATAAGGTTTAACTCGAGAGACATTGACGATGTGGCGAGCTTTCACGGTTTTTGGGAAGAGTAATCCCACACTATTGGTGTGTATTTCAATGATTTGGTAAGGACTGATCCAGTGTTCCGTTAATTTACGTGATGGACGCTCATCAAGAGCGAGATGTTCGGTGCTTAACCAAACAAGATCTCTGATTTTGTATTCTGGCACAGCTGATCTATGTTTGTCTGCTTGTAATTTCATTCATTTGCGTGTTCGCTGAAGGGCGTCTTTAGCTTTTTCGAGATTGGCTTTCATATCATCGGCAAACTCTTTAGCAGCCAGAGCTTTTACGGATGTTGGTTCGAAACCGAGACGGGGGGCGAATGTTTTTGTCAACTGGAAAAGGGTAAAACCAGTGGTGGACGAGCGGGTGTTATTGAAATTAAACTGAGCGATGGCAAGCCATTTGACCCATTGATCTTGTTTTTCTGCTGTGAAGAGACGGAGGTATTGATTAAGTTCGCGGTTAATGCGTTCCGTTCGTCCATCAGTTTGGGGATGATATACTGTGGACATCTTCTTTTCTATTTTTAGCAATTTGAGCAGATCTATCATCATTTGACTAGCAAATTGAGGTCCGCGGTTGGAAATGAGTGAATCGGGAAGTCCATGATGCTTCCATACATAATCTCTATAGAGTTTGGCAGTTCCTTTCAACATAATGGTTTTCATGGTTGGTATCAGAGCAACTTCTTTCAAGAAGCGATCTACCACTACTAACACACTGTCAAAGCCATGGGAGGCGGGAAGCCTGTTACAAAGTCTGCAGACACATTTTTCCAAGGTCCTTCGGGTACCTCGAGGGGTTGCAATTTTCCGGCTGGCGGAAGATTGGTAGATTTCATTTGAGCACAGCGTTCACATGATTTACAATACTCCTGTATGTCTTTCTGGGCCCCTGGCCAAGAATAATATCGTTTGAGGAAGTCTTGTGTCTTTTCAGTACCTTTGTGTCCGAATATGGGATGATTGTGGAATTGTGTCATTACTTCTCTGCAGAGCTCTTTTGGTACCCAAAGTTTGTCGCTATAATAATATAATCCTTCACAGAGGATCGACCCGTCTGGAGATGTGTATCCAGAGTGTGAGGATTTGATTTTGTCGAACAGGGTAATTTCTTCTAGAGATCTGATTCGATTATCAGGGATGAATGTCATTTGTTTGTTATTATTTTCTAGGCCGATCATGTGATCTTCCCGTCTAGAGAGTACATCGGCTTTTCCCATTGAAGTTCCAGGTTTGTTAATGAGAGTGTACTCGAATCGTGAGAGGTATTGAGCCCATTGCGCTTGTCGTTGATTTAGATCTTGGCTTTTCATAAAATACTGGAGATTCTTATGGTCTGTCCAGATCTCAATGTTGTGCCTAGCTCCTTCTAGATAATGTCTCCATTGCTCAAGTGCTAGTATGATCGCAAGCATTTCTTTATCAGCAATGGGGTAATTTCGCTGTTCGGGAGTCATGGAATGGGACATATAGGCTACGGGATGCCATTTGCCATCTTTCAGGGAGGTGAGTACAGCTCCGGTAGCGAAATCCGATGCATCGCACTCAATGCGATAAGGGGTGGTATCATCGGGGTATGCTAAAACAGGGGCAGTGGTGAATCTATTTTTCAGTGTATCGAATGCATCTTGTTGAGCCTTTTCCCACTTCCAGGGTTGATCTTTCTTTGTTTAGTCATGTAAGGGTCTCGCTTCAAGGCTATAGTTGGTGATGAAGCGGCGGTAGAAATTTGCTAAACTGAGGAAACTTCTTACAGCTTTTACGTTTGTGGGGACCAGCCACTTAGCGATGCCATTGAGTTTTTCCTGATTCATTGAAATTCCATCGCAAGAGACGTCCATGCCTAGCATGTCGACCTTTTGTACTCCAAAGAAGCATTTTTCGGGTTTTACGAATAAGTCATTCTTCCTAAGTCTTTCTAAGATCTTTTTGACCATTTCCTGATGGTGTTTCTCATCTCCATTTGTAAAGATCAATAGATCATCGATATAGATAATGACTATGCCATCCATATCTGCGAAGATGTCGTTCATCATGTTCTGAAACGTGGCAGGAGAATTACACATTCCGAAATACATCACAGTTGGTTCGTAGGCACCAAGATGACAGATGAAGGCTCCTTTCCATTCATCACCTTCTTTAATTCTTACGTTGTTGTAACCCCAACAAAGATCTATTTTGGTGAAGATCTTGCTTCCTTTTAATTTATTGATGATTGAGCCAATGAGAGGGAGCAGGTAATTGTTTTTGACCGTTCCCTTGTTTAGATATCTATAGTCCATAACCATTCGCTTTTTGCCATCCTTTTTAGGGATGAAGAACACTGGCGAGGTCTGAGGTGACTTCGAAGGTCGAATGTAACCTTTGTTCAATTGGTCTTCTATGAAGGCTTTGACTTCATCCTGTTCTACAGGATTGAGGGGAATTAATCTACCCTTTTTTGGTTTGAAATCTGGTTTCAGATCTACAGCATGATCCCATGTTTTCGTTTCGGGCATGCATTCGCTAGCTTTCTTCGAGAAGATGTCAAGATATTCATGATATGCTTCGGGCACCAGTCTGAAGGCTTCTTCAGGTTCGATGCCATTAGAAGGTTCTTTTCTCAAGCCTTGAATTCTATAAGAGTAATCGATCTCAGATTTGTCTAAACAAGATTGATAGATGACATTCAACGCCTGACAGGATGTGGGACATTGATTTAGCTTGATGGTCCCTTTTACCCAATCAATCATGGGGTTATGTTCACGTAGCCAGGTGTATCCCAGGATCATTTGATTATGTCCCAGGTTGGTCACATCGGCGGTGATCTTTTTGCGATGTCCTTGAAAATTGATGACAAGATTGGTGGTATAGGCGATACCTCCTGCTGAGTTGGTCGTTCCATCTATGTTGTAAACCAGTACAACTAGTTCAAGGGGTTTCAAGGGAATTCTTTGGGCTTTGGCCCACTCGGTATCTATGAAGATGCCGTTAGCTCCACTGTCGAGAAGTGCAGCGACGGATATGTTTTTGTTTTTGGTAACTATGTCTATTTTTAGGATTAATTCTCTAAGTGGGCGTATAGTGCGGACTTTTCGCTGAGTCAGGATCTGAGGGAGAGAATTTATTTTTTCTTTATAAGCCAAATTAAGCCTCCCTTCCTGGGGAGCACGCTCTTTCGAGATCGTGGCTTCGGTTATGTCATCTGGTAGGATACTACTTCGAGAAGACAAAGAATCAAGAGAAACTTCATTGTCTAATACACTGAAACAATTGAAGGAAGAAATAGAAGAAGAAGAAACAGAATTTGTACTAGCACTACCTAGGCGTCGAGTATGGTAATTTGAAAGTAAACTATTTTTTTGTTTATTATGAGGAGGAGGGGTCGTACCTGATATGGCCTCCCTTACTCTTTTCCCTGTGTTACATCGAGATCTTGGAAGTAGGCTTGTGCAGCCTCTAAGTCCATGCCTTGTATCGCTTTAACCCAGTTAGGCAATTGTGGGGTTTGTTGGTTTGTTGAGGCAGTTCCTTCTGTGGCCCGCACTTGTTTGGCTTTATATTTGGGACATTCCTTTCTATGTCCACCACGAGAGAATCCACAGTCTTTACAGCGAGTGGAGGGTTTTTTGCATTCTTTGGCACGATGTCCGTCGCCTCCACAGTTGTAACATCCCAGAGATGTCTTTCGAACATCGGTAGTTGTCACAGTTGTGTCGATATCCATGGCATTGGGGTCTCGACGTTGGAAGGAAGAGCGAGTTTCGAAAGCTTCAATGGCATTGGCATATTTTTGAATGACGGCAATGAAGTCGTGAATCTTGGTGGGCCTTTCTCCTTGTAGGAACATATGTTTGATAATGTCTTGTCGACTGTTCCTGTCGAGAAGGGCTATTCCCATCATAGGATCACACTTTGCCTGATCGTAGAGAGCTACCCATGTTGTTAGGAAGACTTGGGTTCGCTCCTTTGATCCTTGCTTCTTGTCCATGAGTTTCCGAAGAGCTATATCTTGCTCGTTGCCGATTCGAAAACGGCCATCAAGTAATGCTTCTAGTTGGGCCGAGGAAGGCCATTCATGATCTTCCCATCCTCGTCGCATTTTTAATTTGTTTCTGGCCCAAGCACCAGCACTGTTTTTGTCCTTTTCTCCTACATTACCTATGCAAGACAGAGCCGCTAGACATCCTTGTTTATTAGTGGTGAATGTTTCTGCATGGACTTCCACCCAAGCCATCATTTTCGTCCACCATTTGTCATCACGGCTGTAGGTTCTGTCGAAATTCCCAGGATCAGGGATTATTTCAGCGTGCTTTTTCAAGTTCTCGGAGGACCTTTGTGAAGGTCGAAGGGCTGCAATGATGGCAAGGGTTTCTGGGGACAAGGACAACGTCTGGGGAGGGGCTTCTTCTCTTTCTTGATCTAGATGGTCGTAGGCCTTTCGGGCGCTGTCTTGCGCTTCTCGGAGCTGTTCCTGCAGCTTCTCGATTGTTTTGTATAGCAAGTCTAGTCGAGCGTCTGAGACCGCGCTCGTCAATGGCTGGGGCGGTTGGTCTTCAGGGATCGATCTCGAGCCCCTGCCTCTCATTGGGTTGAACATGGGTTGCTCCGTGCCCATATTTATCAAATATCCTCCTGATCCCATCTTGTAACTCGATTTGGAATTCTACATGACTGGTGTAGATGTAGTATGGGTCGTAGTTTTCAGCGAGGAATTCACCGTTGAGGGATCTCAAGAATTGGTTTTTAAGTTCGAAGGGCCAATCACCGACTATGTCAAGTTCAAAGCCTCCGATGTAGTCGTCATTAGGGTCTTCTTCTTGTATTGGAAGACGAGGGACAGGAATGGCCTTTCGCACAGCGAAGGACACGTTTTCAAAGGTTACAGGAATGATGGGCAATTTAGGTAGTCCAATTGAGGATGGTTTGTTCCTGCAGGTAAGCTACGAATTGCTGATCGTGTGCTTCGTGTAGTGTGGTGAGTTCTTCCGGGGTCAGAAGAGTGACTGGTTCAGGGGCGGTTTCGTAGTTGGTATCCCAGCCAGCGTCAGACCACTGAGTTTTCACATTGTATGGGTCAGGTTCTGAGGGTCAATGGTAATCAGGGTGGAGAAAACTTAGTTTGAACTCTTTTCCAGCGATAATCAATTTGAGATGGTATCCTTCTTCTTGGTTGGACAAGTGGTAGAAGAGGGCGGCAACAAGGGTGAAGCAATAGATGAAGGCGATTGTTCCGATGAGGACGATAAGGCTGATACTCATATATCGAGGAGGATCTCACGAAGAGTCACTTCACTCAAATCTGTAAAGGAAAATCATCTTCTGCCAATCGTGTCATGGGCACGACTTTCTGGTGGGGGAACCGGGGAGTGCACGCAGGCGATATCTGTTGCCCATCGAGCGGATGGGTAGGTAATACCCGCGGATCATTTAGGTTATATCACGTGCAACCTCGATAACAATTACGCTCGTTCGAAAGTGTATGCTGACCCACTATGCACAGGGTAGGGATTGATACTATTACTCGCGGCGAAGCGTGTCCTCTCGAATGAGGTCGTAGCCTTCGCAAAGCGAACAAGTTTGTGGGATGTACAGTCCCGCGATACAATTTGTAGATCAAGGGTTCGAAATGTATAGGTTAGAGGGAATCCAACGAGAACAAGACTAGCTTGTTTGGTTGCTGCATTCAAGTATTTATACTAATGACATGTGCACACAGACCGACTTAGGGCCAGTCAGGATAAGCAGTGCTAGCTAATATGGTAAGTGTAAAGTGGTACAATAATAATAAAGGTACAGGTCACGTGATTGATGACTAAGTGGGTCACGTGACTTGGAAAAGTAGCAAGTGAAATATGAGAGACAACACTTATGAAAGCAGTCACGTGATGCTGACTAAGCAGGTCACGTGACTTTGAAGAGTCGAAAATGAAGAGGTTTGTAACAGGATCGAAGGTTCTCCTCTCCAGGAAGAGGTGGATAGAGGCTGATGGTGGGACGAAGAGGCTAAAGGGTTTCGAGGGATGGAGGGAGTATTCCGCTCCGGTCTTTGGTAGGGGGTTCTAGACGTGATGGTGGGGGCGGTTCACAACGATGGTGACCGCAAGAGAAAGCTAGAGCTTTTGTTACAGCTAGCCCGGGTAGGGTCGGATGTAGACTTGGAGGGTGGCAAAGAATATAGACGAAGTGGAAGTCGAGCAAGCGTAACGCCTGGCGAGACTCAAGGACTAAGATGAAGAGATACACCCGAGAAGGCAGAGGAGCTGAGGGACAAAGGGACAAAGGACTCGAAGGTTTTGCAGGAGACTCAGATTGTATTCCAAGTAGCTCTAGCTTAGGTGTTACAAAACGCGAAGATGGTCCTTAAGTACTACTAGATGGAACACAATGGAATCATATGGAATGGGAGAGTCATGGTACAGTAAGCGATGATCAAATGATGATGACAATATGAATCAGAATGTCAGATCAGAGATAGGAGGGACAAGGAACAAAGATAGGAAGGAATAGGAACAGAGATAAGGGAACGTCGGATCATCAGCGATGTAGAATGAGATGCGAAATCGCCTGAGATCTATGATACAAAGTGAATACAAGGTAAAGGCGATAAGCAAAGGAAAAGGAGAGAGAAAAACAACATAGGGAGAACTCAGGAGACAATCATAACAAAAACCATATCATTGATTGTATTTATACAACATATCATGTCATTTATGGGGATGACCCATGTGTGAGATTCACATAATAATCATATGACACAAACAATGATCATCATTTAGCATTATCTAATATACATGCTTATTATACCACTAGTATACAACACCCAGTGTACAGAAAAGTGTAAACAAAAAGTGAAAAAGTGTAATAGAAAGTGTACCAAAAAAAAGAGTACAAAATAGCGAAAAGTGTAGGAAGAAGTGTACACAAAAAAGTAGAAAAAAATTTACCAAGTGTATATAAAAATGTGTAGAAGAAAGTGTTCAAAGTGTAGGAGAAAGTGTACAAAGTGTACAAAAGGCGAAAAAAATGTGTAGGAAAAGCTTACCAAGTGTACACAGATACTATCAAACGAAGTTAGTAATGAATTATAATCCAACTTGATACACTAACCACTTACCATGATTCATAAGTGAGTGAGACGAGTATAAGATTAATCAAAAAACATAAGTAAGTGATGTGTGGTGAGTGATGTGTGGTGAGTGGTGGGTGGTGGGTGGTGGATGGTGAAAGTGGAGAAGAAAGAGAGTGTGGGAACAAAATCTTCGACCTGAGTTGCTTATATAGTGTGGGGGGTAAAAATAGTTACAAATAAATTTGTCAGCATGTCTGCTTTTTTCAACATCAAGTGTGGAAACTTGGGCTTATATAACAGTCTCACTTCAAAACTCTCTAAGTCTTTGCCACATATGTTTGCTACACATGTGACACTTGTGACTACACTTTTGTCCTACACTTTTTCGCTTTTGTGTACACTTGCTACACTTTGTCCTACACTTTTTTGTACACATTCTTTTGTACACTTTTCTGTACACTTGGTACACTTTGCCCTACACTTTTTCGCTTTTTTGTACACTTCTTTGGTACACTTGGTATACGTTTTGGTACACTTTTCTGAGTACACTTTTTCTGAGTACACTTTTTTCTACACTTGGTACACTTTGCCCTACACTTTTGGTACACTTTTTTTGTACACTTGGTACACTTTGTTCTACACTTTTTCGCTTTTTGTACACTTCTTTGGTACACTTTGTCCTACACTTTTTTGGTACACTTTTTTTGTACACTTGGTACACTTTGTCCTACACTTTTTCGCTTTTTTGTACACTTCTTTGGTACACTTGGTACACCTTTTGGTACACTTTCCTGAGTACACTTTTTTTTACACTTGGTACACTTTGCCCTACACTTTTTTTCGCTTTTTTTTGGTACACTTTTGGTACACTTCTAGGTGCGAAAATCTCTTTCCAAAAAAGGAAAGTCATTATTTCTTTTCGGTGTCATAACAAAAGTTGTAGCCCCTATTTATGTGATCCTAATGGTGCAACAATCTAATCAATCTGATCTAATCTGGATGAGATAAGAGGAAATGGTCCGCAAAACATCGACAAAAAAAGTGGCTGTGTCATGACAAAAGCATTGGTACACTTTTTTTGTACACTCAGTACACTCTGTCCTACACTTTTGGTACACTTGGTACACTCTGTCCTACACTTTTTCGCTTTTTTGTACACTTTGTCCTACACTTTTGGTACACTTTTTTTGTACACTCAGTACACTTTGTCCTACACTTTTTCGCTTTTTTGTACACGCAGTACACTCTGTCCTACACTTTTGGTACACTTGGTACACTTGGTACAACACTTTTTCGCTTTTTTGTACACTTCTTTGGTACACTTGGTACACTTTGATACTAAAATAGGTTGAAACAGTTGACAATGTAAGGAAATATATGTATAATTATGTATAATAATCTAACCTGTTTATGAATGCTGATAATTCCTGATAATATGAGTAATTTACAACAACCTGTTTTGGAATCCTGATAATTCCTGATAATATGGGGAATTCACAACATTATTCCAATTATAACACATTAGAAAGGAATATGGAGTATTATATCCAATTCCCGGGGGGGAGGTTTCCCTGATGTCTTTACAAAGAATCTGTTGAAAGTACCATTCGAAGCTGGTAGGAAAGCTTTAGGCCTTATTCCCTTTCCTTCTATGAATTCCTCTACGTGACGTTTACACTTTAGCAAGGAGGAGTGTTGAGAATCATGGATTCGTTTTGATCCATACCATGATTCTGACGTGTTACACGCTGTGACACGTCGTGACTCAATCGTGACTCATCATTATGACTCACTGATATGACTCACTTATTCCTTATCTTTCTTATCTTTACTTATGCTATTCGTGTTACTCATCACATAAATAAGGCTTTAATACCATTGGACGATAGCAAGTATCTTACTGTGGATGACTCATACCTTTGTCATCCTTCTATGACATTCCATAGAGTTCTATCTCTAGTTTTCTTTTATAGGAGACATACGTACATAGATACAAACATCCCTGTACTGTATATAAACTTGGAGCTTTCACTCTAGGACAACAACGAGTCTTCGACTTATTCTTCCATCTTTCTCACACATAAGCTTCTAGCTCGAGTCACTACACTCTTGCTATACTCTTATCCTTGTTTGTTCCCTCAGGACTATAAACAGTGAGTATCTCCCACTGTTCTCTTAGTTCCCTACTAGGCTACTGCGCTCCACAATTGAGTCTTGCTATCTCGATAGGTCTATCCCCGAGTTTTGGGGCAAGTCTGGGGGCACTATGGCATGCGTGCCATGGCAAGTGCAGTGTCTCAATTGCTGTTAGCCGCCAGCCCGCCGTGGCTGCAGCCCTGCACTGGGTCACCATCAATGTGCCGACGTGATGACCGATGCTGATGACAACAACAACAACAACTGTCATGCTGGTCACCCTTGTCCTGCTAAGTAGTGTCTGCCCCTACCCCATTCCCATCACCATCCGACAATGACAATGACGTCCTTGTCCTCCCTTGCTCAATGCTCACCCGCCGGGCCCTCTCTGTAGTTGTTGGCTCGACGATGATGACGACATCATGGCATGACATGCTGATGCTGACACAGCACAGTGGATAACAACACGGCGTGCCATAATGCGATGCAACAACAACAATGCAGACACAAAGGCTGGGTGACAAGGCAGCATTTCCGCAGCAATGACGCAACAACATGACACCATGCCCCGGCGTGGTACCAACTTCAAGATACGACACGACAACGCTGTTGAAACAATCAGAGTTGGATTGTTTAGTCATCGGTCTAGAACTTACTTCTAGACTATTCTTTCATTTTCTATGATGACTCATATCTTATTACTTTGCTTACTGATCAGCTTACTGATCATGACTCATATGCTGTACTTATGACTCACATATGACTCGGTG
>JBBPPX010000570.1:0-11748 GCA_038092235.1 Leccinum boreale
ATACACATCCCCGCATTCACTCCTCGCCCCAGCCAACCTCCGCCCCCTTCCATAGCCCAGCGCGTTTTCTCCGAGACTCGCACTATCTTTACCCGCATCGTCGCCCATCTGACAGCCCCCGGTCTTTCCGTCTCTCCGATCGCAGTCCCACTCTCCCCGTCTCTCATTCATCCCCATTTCTCCAACTCACAGAGTATTAGCGCCCGCTTCTCTCTCCCAGTAAAGTATGCCCTCTCTCGTCCCTTTTCCGCGCCTCGTCTACCTAGGCCACCTGCCGTCCCCGCAAATGTCACCCACGTTGGCCTCGGCACAGCCCGCGCATTCCACTCTGAGCGCCCCATTTTCCAGAACATGGTCGACAATGTCCCCATC
Source organism: Leccinum boreale (assembly GCA_038092235.1). Lineage (NCBI taxonomy): Eukaryota > Fungi > Basidiomycota > Agaricomycetes > Boletales > Boletaceae > Leccinum > Leccinum boreale. The sequence goes on from JBBPPX010000570.1 coordinate 373, forward strand.
GCCACTAGGGCCCTCTGGGAAGCCGAGTGGGACGTCAAGTTGAAGAAGAAGGAGGCACGCAAGATCCGCCGTGCTATCCAGAACAAGGTCGTCCCAAAGTCTCAGGAGATGCTCAAGCCTGTCATGCCCGAGTCCCGGTTTGGCACATCCGAACTTGACGTTTATTTCCCAGTCAAGTCAACCCCTGCCGTTACTACTCACCTCCTTGTACCTCTTGCGCCGACTCCCACAAATCGCTTCCCGCTGTTGACCCGCACTGACGATGGCAATGTACATCCATTGCTCCCGGTCTCTAATCTGGCCTCCATTCACACTAGACACCGGTTGCACTCGCTCAGGGTGTCGACTTTGTTTGCTAGGCTAGATGCTGCAAATGTGTGGGATGATCCCGGGGTCAATGTCAATGCGTATGCCTTCGGGCCCCACCATGACACACAGGAGAGGCAGTGCACCATTTTACGCGTCACGTTCAGAGGTTGGAATATCGGCCGGGTCCGCATCATCCTTGGGGACAGCGTAGAGAAGTGGTATTCGCTTGAAGAAACTCATCCCGGTGGACGTCCTACATCGGTCCCTGTGCTTGATATCAGCCAGGACATCATCGCAATGAGTCCTCGCTCCGAGTCGGACTCGCTTGACAGCGTCGAGATTGGTTCGCCTTGTATTTCAGAGCTCGAGATGTATGATGGGTATAATCAGATCTCCCTACTGCCGACACGAGCCAGTGCGAGTGCACACCACGACCTCGTTCTACCCACACTCGACTTCTCTCCCGTTTTCTCGGACGCCCCGGTCAATCTTACGCCACATCCACAGCCAGTGATACTTTTGCGCACTGTTTCTGATCTGACCCGTGATGCCGGGCTGATATCGCCGCCATCCCCATCCTCCTCTTCTATCAACTTACCTCCGCTGGAAGGCTCGTGGGAGTGTCTTGGTTTGAGTTCATCCCTTCTACAACACGTCGAAGAACTTCGTTAAGATGAAGTTTTAAAGGACACGTAGACGTGTTGCGCCCTCGTTCTTTTTGATTCTTTCTTGTATTATGATTACTATTGTGTAAGTGAGTCGAGATTGATTTTTTACACGATTTGAGTTGAATTGTCGGGTAACAGGTTTTAGAAAATTAGATAAATTCAACCAGATTGACGCTATCCGTGATCTATCTTTACTTGAGGTGACGAGGCGTTCGCGTTGTGATGATCGATTGCTGTGCTGAACTGTTCTGTGATGCTTTTGGCTTATACTCATTACTGGATACAGGATAGATGAACCACTGCATATTTCTTGTGATCGTGATCACCGCCGCTGATGAGCAGTTGGTAGCCAGTATTTTGCTTTAATCCTCGACTTTCAACCTGGCGGATCCCCACATTGTAACCCAAGTCAGAAAAGGATGGTGTACATTTCGTGCATCACCCTCCTACTCCTTTCTACGGTCGTCCTGGCAGATTATGACATGGACAATGCAAATGCGTCTATAACCTACTCTCTCATACCACCCATGTCAGACCAGTCTTGGCTGACATTTGCGGCGGATTCCGCGTACCAAGAACTACAGTTTAGCAACTCCTCTGGCAACTACAGTATCGTACTTGATGCCTCGAACTGTTATGATCGAAATTAGTAGGTGTCACTTCTTTCGTTCCGACTGGGTTGTGTCTGACTGATTTGCCAGTGCTCGTGAGTTGTCGCTCTGCTTGTTGAATGCGTGATATGACGTTGACTCGCTTCTCTGTCATCCAGAAGGGATATGCGGCAAAATATGTAACTGTTTCATCCAAATACCCTTCATAGGTGTGTAGTCCTGGTCTAGTACCAAGTTACTACCCTCACCGTACATTCCAGGGTCTGGCATCACGATGTATGTGTTCAACGCCGGTACGACAGGCATGAAGGCCCGTTTTTCGGTAGACAGTGGGGCAACTGTTTCCAACTCAACTGCGCCTCCGACTGCAGCGGAGAACTACCAAGTGTCAAACGTTTCCCTGTATGATGTCCAGGGTCTCCCGAGCGGAAATCATACAATCAAAATGACCCTAACAGACACTGTCATGAACTTTGACTATGCACATGTGAACGAGTCCTTCGTGGCGGTACCATCGTCGACGACGGCGTCATCAACACCCACCACGACGTCGACAGCGCGGTCATCTAGTCAGACGCCCACTCAGCCGCCCACACAAACCCCGTCAGCTTCGAACAGGTCAAATTCTTCCTTTCCGCCACCGATCACTGACTCATGGTATCCTTATAGAATTGATGCGGGAGGCATTGCTGGTATCACGTTGGGCGTTGCGGCCATGCTTGGAGGGATCGTGACGGGAATTCTTTGGTTTCGCAAGCGCAGAGCATCGCATCGAGGAAGCTCAAATTCTGCTCCCGAATCTACCTTTCAAATGGAACCGTTCACATTAGAGTACCCCAGCAGCATCACATCATCTTCTTGGCCACACACACAGCACAGCTCATCCCTCTCCCTACAATCGGATGAAAATATGGCCGTTTCTCCGCTGATGCGTTCCGCTATCCTGCGCGACGCACACGCCGTGTTCTCTTCTGCGCCGATCAAGAGACGAGAGTCCACCAGGCCCGGAGCGACCGTCTCGCCACTTGAACCGGTTTGCCGACAACCGTCCTACAGCGCAGAGAGCCCCTCCGTTCGCTCGAACATATCTCACGCCGCGGACGAGGGGCCGTCGGCCTTTTTGGATTCCACGATTGCATCGCGATACAATCTCACTCCGGCACAGGTCGAGACCGTTCGTGGGCTGCTGGCGGACAGGGTACCTGTCGACGCGATCGCGCGCGCCATCGAGGCATTCGGGTCGTCGAGGTTTTCTACAGACGAAGGGAATACTGGACGGGTTATCCGTTTCTCTGAACACGCTTGGAGCTTGGAGTCGCCTCCGAGCTACCAGACGCAGGACCGACGTGCTAGGTAATGAATTGGCATCATGGACAGTATTTCGTATGAACATTTATACCCAGAGATTCTGGCAGGTGATGATAGGTGGTGTTGGTGTTGGTTTAGTGTGATACCTTGTTCCGTGTATTATGGTAGAGTTAAAGTTTGGACTTGCGCTTGAAGGAGAGGGAGGTAGTGAGCTGAGAGGAAGTGGATGGCGGTCTTCCGGACCGGCCTGATCATTCTTGTGCTTTTGCGCCTATTTTACCCTCACCTTGTTTACGCCGACCACGGACTGGGAGAGTTCTTGTATTATATCAATCAATAATGAAAAACCGTGAACACTGGCCATCCTAAGAATCTGCATACTAGGCCCATAGTATACCCGGGCTGTGTCTCGGTGTCTTTCTCCGAGGAGATCAGATACTCAGTACTCAACATTCACGGTGGGTCCCAGACATATACATACTCCAAGGTATTTATGCGTGTATGCTACAGCCAGTGATATTTTTGCGTACTGTTTCTGATCTAACCCGTGCCAATGCCGGGCTGATATCGTCGCCATACAGGCAAGGATTCCTCCTCCTCTATCAACTCACCTCCGCTGGAAGGCTCGTGGCAGTATCTTGGCTTGAGTTCGTCCTTGTCGATGAACATCGTCAAAATGAAGTTTTAAAGGACACATAGAAGGCCCTTTTTTGATTACCATTGTGTAAGTGAGTCGAGATTGATTTTTTACACGATTTGAGTTGAATTGTCGGGTAACAGGTTTTAGAAAATTAGATAAATTCAATCAGATTCAAATCAGTAAAATGACACCTGCCTTTTTAGGCCTGTGGTGACTTTTTCAAGAATCACTCAGTGTAGCTCGACCTTCAGCGGCTACTACTAGGTTCAGGTCACCTCCAATACTGACTCGGAAGATGAGCTATTCTGTTGACTCCACACAACCTACTAAGTTCCTTCCTTTACGCCACAAGACTCCAGAGGGTGTCAAGCAGAGTCCATCATGTTCTGAGTCTACGAGTGTTGATTCCGCTCGCTGCGCTTATGTGAAACCACCTGGAGTTCCGTTGGTCGAGGATCTTTTATCAATCAAAGCTGAAGAAGCTGCATCGGACGTATACACTCAAGTGATTGGGTTTCTCTCACAGTCAACTAGCACTCAAGAGGTCGTATCTGGTACGTATCACCTATCACTTGATTACTCGAAAGCTGACCTTGCACCAGACGGGCTAGCTAACATCATCAAATATCTTATTGCACCGGGTGTTGATCCCAGTTTCATAAAAGGGATCAAGGTCAGAACTATTATGGTCACACTGGCATGCCAGCAGCTCCATTCTAATATCTACTATAGAAATTTCATGGGATCGGCGCATCTGAATTCGCCGTCCTCACCCATATCGTCAATGAATGCCCATATGTGCTGTCGAAACCTAGGTGCATATTTTGGGAATATATCCTTATTATCCACTGGCTAATTGTACGGCAGGCTAACCCATTTTGATGATATTGTCATCGTACAGCTGCCACTTCCATCCCACGAAATTCCCATAACACGTTTCAGGGATTTTATGAACAATACTATACAACAACTTCCTTTCGACAGACGATATCTCGATGTTAGCCTACACGGGGACTTTTCTTTGCAGTCAACAGATAAGGCATCGTCTACCATTCCCGATCTCAGTCTGATTATGATGCCGACAAAACGTGGCGGCACGAATGGTCCCAAGTCGGTCCTTGCAATCGTTGAATGCGCATTCTCTCAAGAGGAAGGCGACCTCATGGACAAACTCAATGTGGAGATCGCCACCCATCCCGAAGTCTATCTTCTGATGATTTCCTGAAGTACTCCGAGTCCTGGGCCTGTCCTGCAGTTCCTAATGATGATGTGGCCCCCTCATCGGCGGAGTCACCTCTTGCTTCGGAGTCCGAGTCTAAGGAGCAGCCATTCTCGCTTCATCCTATCTCAGTTGCAGGTCACCGTTGGTGTAACATCGTGTCCGCAAAGATGAACGTGTGGATCAAGGAGGTGATACACCGATTACAATCGGCACTGAGGGAATGGTGCAGGGGGTAAGTGGTTAGTTGATCTGATGGTTCTAGCCTCGAAATATATATTTTTTAAGACTTTCTACCCTGAAATTGATATGATAGGTGTCGAGTCGATGATCAACCGTGGTTTGGAAAAGGCGAGGGAATCAATCATCGCATATAGTAAAAGGCTTTCCCGGCGGGTTCAGACAGCCAGACTGGAGAGTGCTCCGGCGAAGATGTCCATCAACTGGCAGGACTTCCAGCAAATGCTGTCCCCCGCTGTTGACTGCACGGCTCACTCCCGGTACATTGATTGGTATCATTCAGCTTTTGGCGGAACAAAACGGGCACGTTCTGAGGATTTGGAATATGAGGTAGAAGAGGACGCGGCCGAAGGGTCTGGGAGCCACCCTGCTGAACGATCATACCGTGTGCTCCGTCCGAGTCGTGCTCGGAAAGTTCAGAAGATGCCGATGGTTAGCTCGTTTGCTACGTTAATACACGTCCATCCTTCTTGACGTGTGCAACTGGCGACTGTATTTTGGACCCTAAATGTAGTATTAGTATTGTACCATGCTGATCACACCGTTTCACATATAAAACTTTCACTGCATGTATCGTAGCAGGCTAGCAGCGCCCGCACCAGCCGGAAGTCTTCGGAACTCCCACAAAATGGTGGGAAAAAAACACTTCAAAACGAGACGACACAAATTGTCGCTCTCGCCCTGCTTATCACACGAAGACCAACGACATTGACCGTCACCCTGTCTGTCCCCGCCTCATCCCTATCGCCATCCCCATCCCATAATGACGAGATGACGCAAATCGCAGTGTGGCAAGATCGGGTCAGCGACCCATGCCACTGCACGGTGGGATCGAGCAACACCAGGAACATACCTAGCATTCTCAATACTGGGTGCTCTGCCCCGTAGATCGTGCTCATGTTTTTTAAGTACCTTGACGTGTCATCATCGTTTGCCGTGACACGTCATCGACGACGACGACATCGCATCATATTGTTATTTTTATTGTTATTTTTAATGTGCTGTGGCGCGTCATTGGCGACGACTCTCGTGTTGCGACCTCCGAGACCGTGACAAATTGACATCGTTGTCGCCGTGACGCATTGGACGCGTTTCGTCAACGCCAACGTGTCAACGCCGCGACCTGTTGTGGCATCATTGCATGTTGCCGTTGTTGTTGTGATGCATTCGCTGTGGGAGGGAGGAAAAGTGAGGAGCCTGTGAGCCTGTGGGAGCGTGCTTACCGTCGTCAAGTCGTCGCATCGATGTGTAGCAGGTTGACGAGGGCAACGAGAGGAGAGGGGAGAGCCTACGAAAGGATGAGAGGAGGGAGAGGAGGGAGAGAATGAGGACGAGGGGCGCTCACCTTGTCGTCATGTCCAATCGACGCGGTGGGTGCTGTGTGTTCTGTTGCTTCCGTGGCGAGAACGAGGGAGGAGGGTGACGACGATGGCGTGTCGTCGCGTCGTCCCGCTGGTCGTTGAGCGAGAGAGGGAGGAGGAAGGGAGGACGGTGAGGGGATGGTGCAGTGAAGTTGGCCGGTCACTAGCACTGGTCACCAGGCAGGGTGCTCAACGACGGGCGGTCGCGCCCACTCGGAGCCCTCGCTGCCTGATGGATGTAGTGTGCACGAAGGCTTGTCACACATCTCCCACTGTGACGGCTGACCGGCCAGTGACTCAGACCAACGCGATGCGACGCAATGATGACGACAATGACGACCTCTTGCTCATCCCGTCCCCGTCCCCATCACCCTCACTCTCGCCCCCATCCTCGCCCGTCCTCGCCCCACTACGCCCAAAGCCGACTCAGACACCAGATCTCCCACTTGCTAAACGCGCAAGGCTCGCACGCTATTCCAACTACGTCCCCGAGGGAGAGACCATCCGCAACGACTACTCACAGCAGTACGTCGACAGCGGGGAATGGCCGCAGAATTGGGCCATCGGAGCAGAGACGACGACGCAGTGGCATGCCATGTGTGTGCGTGCATCTCCCATCTCTCTTTCCCTCACTCAGTCACGGTACTCACCCTCTGCCGCCAGACCTTGTCCACGCCGTCAGGAAAACGATGCGAGAAACATGATGTGACGACAGTGAGGATGGGGAGAGGGAGGGGCACGGCAAGACTCAGACCTCTGTGGACGGCGGTCTCTTGGGATTGGCGTTCCAGCCGATCTCGATGTTCCCAGCCAGCCCGCTCTTTGAAACGCTTATCAGCGAGAACAAGATCAGACTCGGACCCAGTGTTTTCGTTACGTCTCAGCGCTTCCGGAGGCGAATTATTCACCGGTGTTCGAACGAACCGCTTTACCAGAAAAATACTCTCGCTTATTCCGACGTGACGTACCAGGTGAGCTGGAATGATTGACGGACGTGGACATGTGCTGATGTTTGCATCCATTCAGGCTTACTGGCAGATCGAGATTCAAAGCAATGGCAAGACGATCGCAAACAAGGTCAACGCCATCATCGACACCAGCGCCAACTTCATCTTTGGCAACAAGGTAAAGGTACTTCAGTTGCATCAGGCCCTCGGTGGCAAGGTCATCGGATACAGACCTGGTTTTTATTCCCGTGAGTCTGCATTCAAGTTCAAGGTTCTATGGTCATGTTCGCCAAATGGTCTCGTCGCTTATCGGCCCGTGAGTAATTTTGGTGCTGTCTCCTGTTCTGTTGGAAGTGAATAGCACATATCTGACATTGGTCTGTTGTAGATTCAACCTACATGAGCGGTGACGAACGAGAACAGTGAGGCGGCGACGTGCGGCGACTGTCGTGCACTCTAGGCAGAATGAGAGCGTGCGACCGTCGCCACATGCCGTCCTCGATGCGGTGACTCAGGTGACAGCTTTCAGCCGTTATCCGTGCATGACATGTTCACGAGCTGGAAGGCCTGTTGATTGGCAATCGGCGTCAAAGTCGTTTTCGCGCTCTCCATCATGGGCTCTGTTACCATCGCGATGCCTTGTGTAGTGCTTGGTCTTCACGTCACGACGACTCAGATCGATCCAGTTGGGGAGTCAGGTCTATAGGTAAGTAGTAAGTACGGTTGAATTTCAGTTAAGTCAACCGTTATCGATGACGGTTTAGTCGTTTCCGCAGTTATGTGCTTGGGACTGAAGATGTGCCTGCAAACTTGAACCCTCAGGCTCTCCCATACCGTGCCAGTGGGAGTCGGGATCAGGATTAGTATTTTGTGGTAAGTGGCACTGGCTGATTGGCATGCCACTCGGAGTCACCGAGGACGGTCGCAACAATGACGACACAATACTACCAGGCCGCCACACTGGCAGACCCCAGACCCCATCCATGCCGACAACGACGACGCGACATTGACGCGGACAATGGCACGACGACGGCACAAGGATGAGGGGACAGGGACAGGTCCGACAGGATGGCGACAGGATGGGGATGAGATGGGGACGAGACGGGGGTCAACGCCAGACCCCCGTAGGCGACGGAGACGGACGGAAGCGACGAGATGTCGACGAGACGGCGTGTCAACGCCAGTCTGACCCCCGGCGGCAACGAGGTGCGTCCCCACCACCTCTCTCAGTCTCTCTCTCTCTTACTCTATCTCCCCGCTTCCAGGGGCGGCGTCAATGCGGGTCGTTGCCTACCGAGCGCCTGTTTGGACTTCTTCGGAGCCTGCTCGAGTACGTGTTGGACAATAACCGTTCAGAGCTGGTACGTGGCAACCTGTATGCTTGCCTGATCAACTATCTAACCTCCTCCTCTTCAATGCGTTTGGGAAGCGATTGATGGCGTTGTCGGTGTCTGCGCTCGGTTCGAGGGACGTGCTATCGTTGGCGCTCGTGGAGAGCCGCGGTGGATCTGGGTCTACGCAGTCGTCGATGCCCACACGTGTGCACACGTTGTCCGTAATGAAGAACGCGATGGAGTGGTTGGTGGGCACGATATCGCGGGACGCGATCGATGGGACAGAGGTGTGGAAGACGGTGGCGTTCATGCTGCCTGACTCGCTGGAGCATCTGTGTCGCGGGAACGCGTCGCGCGTGTCATTGGCGTCATTGAAGCGGTATGGCTTCCTGACGAATTTTGTGAGGGGGTTGAAGGAGGCGGAGATGCACTTGCAGTGTGTGTTGAAACCTGATCCGGGTGCGTCGAGCCGTTTCAAGTCTCGTCGTGTGTGTGGACTGACAGATTTTGCAGACGACTTGAACCCGTTGCACGTGTACGAGGCCAAGATGTCCTTGTTCACGCGCATGGCGCAGACGCGATCGGGTGCGGAACGGTTGTTGGAGGCACAGATCCTCCCCATCTTGTCGCAGTGCGAGTTTCTGGATACGAGGCCGGAAGAGAATCAGTCGTTCATGGTGGGTTTTTTTGTCGTTGATGGCGGCTCCGCTTTGGCTCACGCGCTCGTAAACCAAGATTTGTTTTTACCTTATGCGATCCAGCGGTACGAGTCATCAGTTGTTTATGCCGGCGCTGCAGCTGGTCGCGGCCATGCTCGCATCGCTGGATGCGAAGCACACGACGGCGAATCACCAGGTGGGTCGCGCGTGTTACGATTGATTCGTTTGCGTTGTACTGATTCGCTTGCTTAGGCCCTCGAGTTTTTGTCGAGCCACCGAGACACGATCGTGATCATGCTCAAAAATGACAGCGAGGAGTTCAATGACAACATTGTCATCTGTCCTCTCGCTCCAGCGTGATAACGACAACGGCAATGACACCACTGTGACGTCGTCATTACTCCCACCATCATGATTCTCGTCGCCAACTTGAACTTCCTCATCCCCAACGAAGCGACCACACAAGCGTCGTGCAGTCACTCCTGCACACTGGCTTGATGCCACTCAGCGAGGGTAACAAGTAGTTGTACAATGTCAGATAGGCTTTGAATGCACTGGTGTTGGTATGCTGATCGCTTTGTGGGATATCTTCGTTCGACGGCGTGCATGCAAAGTTCCAGTGGTACTCCCTTCGGCAAGGTCACAGAAAAGTGATCAAAGTCAAGAAAAGTGAGTGAAGACAAGGGAAGTCTGCAAAGTCAGTGAAGTCGGGCAGGTCTCAACCACTTCGTGAGCACGAAGACCATGAAGGCCCAAAAAGGCAGACCTGAAGTCAATGAAGTCAAAAGTTCCCAAAAAGACAGGTGTCATTTTGCTGATAAGTTGACGCTATTCATGATCTATCTTTACTTGAGATGACGAGCGAGTCGTTCGCGTTGTGATGATCGATTGCTGTGCTGAACTCTTCTGTGATGCTTTTGGCTTATACTCACTGGATACTGGATAGATGAACGACAGCATCTTTCTTGCGATCATGGTCACCGCCGAGTTTGATGAGCAGTTGGCAGCCAGTATTTTGCTTTAATCCTCGACTTTCAACCTGGCGGATCCCCACATTGTAACCCAAGTCAGAAAAGGATGGTGTACATTTCGTGCATCACCCTCCTACTCCTTTCTATGGTCGTCCTGGCAGATTATGACATGGACAATGCAAATTCGTCTATCACCTACTCTATGCCACCCAATGGCCAGTCTTAGCAGACATGGTCGGAAGATACCCAGTACCAAGAACTACAGTTCGGCAACTCTACTGGCAGCTACACTATCCTACTTGATGCTGCCTCGAACTGTTATGATCGAAATTAGTAGGTGTCACTTCTTTCGTTCCGACTGGGTTCTGTCTGACTGATTTGCCAGTGCTCGTGAGCTGTCGCCCTGCTTGTTGGATGCGTGATATGATATTGACTCGCTTCTCTGTCATTCAGAAGTGGCATGCCGCACACGCGATAATTGTTACATCCAAATACCCTTCATAGGTGCGTAGTCCTGGTCTAGTACCAAGTTACTACTCTCACCATACATTCCGGGGTCTGGCATCACAATGTATGTGTTCAACGCCGGTACGACAGGCATGATGGCCGGTTTTTCGGTGGACGGTGGGGCAGCTGTTTCCAACTCAATCGCGCCTCCGACTGCAGCGGAGAACTATCAGGTGTCGAATGTTTCCCTGTATGATGTCCAGGGTCTCCCGAGCGAAAATCATGCAATCAAAATGACCCTGATGAATTGGAATGGGTCACGCACTGTCATGAGATTTGACTATGCACATGTGAACGAGTCCTTCGTGGCGGTACCAGCGTCATCAACACCCACCGCGACGTCGACAGCGCAGTCATCTAGTCAGACGCCCACACAAACCCCGTCAGCTTCGAACAGGTCAAATTCTTCCTTTCCGCCACCGATCACTGACTCATGGTTTCATTATAGAATTGATGCGGGAGGTATTGTTGGCATCACGTTGGGGGTTGCGACCATGCTTGGGTGGATCGTGACGGGAATTCTTTGGTTTCGCAAGCGCAGAGCATCGCATCGAGGAAGCTCAAATTCTGCTCCCGAATCTACCTTCCAAATAGATCCGTTC
>JBBPPX010000571.1:0-11686 GCA_038092235.1 Leccinum boreale
ATAAAGAGGCCACTCGATGGACAAACTCTCTAGTCTTGTCCACTTGTGCATTACCTGCATTAAGGCCTGACCCTTTATCATCTTTCCCGTCGAAGTCCCTGAGTAGATTCTTTATCGGATCATAACACCGCCGGCCGTTTTAGATGCTCCAGACTTCCGTTGCAGTGCTCTTTGGATTCGAGGCGTGCGATGTGTCGGTACTGTTCGATTATGTAGGTGACATGTACTGGGCCCGGGGGCCTGTCATACGTGTGGGAATAATGGAGTGTAGTGCATAGAAAGAGAGGCGTCGAGGTTGGGTTTGATGGTCGGACGCGTGGCGACGGCGAATTGTCGGTTTTGCGGTAGCGTGATCCCACGTGCGCATGATGCGGTCTTCTTTGTCGAGTCTCACCCCTTCCTCTGTTCCTCTCTCGCTGCTCTGCCATCCAGGCCGGCTGATCCTGTGTAGACATGTGAGGTGAAAATATCTGGGCGTGTTCGCGTGCGATGTGTGTGCTAACGTGCAAGTGTCATTCCCTGCTTTTTAGGTTTAACAATTACTTCACCGAATGTGGTCTTTAGGCGGCCCGATGCTTCGATGAAGCGCATCAGGGCGTTGCATCCACCTTTATGGAGCAACACATGTTGGAGACTGACTAGATGAAACTGATTGATTGCACTTGAATGATGGTCCGAGTCAGATCTCGACAGATGGGAACCGAACTTGGGTGCAAGCCTGAGGTCAAGGTCAAGGATCAAAACAGGAACTTAGGAAAGACAGGAAGTGTCTGACAACGGAATACCTAGCCTCTGACGGTAGTAAACTTCGTTTCCTGACATCAGCCTAGAGGATCGCGGGAAGCGCTCTCCGGCCCGGACGGGAGCCGGAGCTGTCGGGTATGGCCCAGAGTTGAGTCCTCGCAGTGCGTGTACACGGCAATCGGGATCCCAGCCGCTCCGGAGAATGCACTAGTGAGCTGCGAGCCGGAATGGGAAATGGAGGCAGGGCATGGCGGGAGGGTGCGCTAACGGGCGAGGACGAGCGACGTGGTAGATCACTGCTCGTCCCAAGACACTGTGACTCATAGGCTTCGTCCTCGCCAAGATCAGCGAAACAACTTAGAGACGACTCTCGGACAATGAGTAGCCTCTGAGAGCGGCGAAACACAATTCAGCCACGAATGATCGAATGATGAAAGCAGTTTTGCCCTCCAATGTATATCAGAATAACGCTGACCGTTTACTGTGTTCGTTCGGGAGACCTGCAAAATACCAAACGTACTACAAACGGAACACATGTAAATTAGAGCAAGCACGAGAGATAGGGAAAAAAAATTGGAGCAGCAACCAGAAAAAGAAAATAGAGGCTACAAACATCAAGTTTGCACGTCTTCACTGGCATGTTCGTCTACTATGGCCTACGGTCACATCGCAAGCTGGACCTCAGGCGCCTGGAATGCCCCATACCCAGACACAGGGTGGATACCTGGAATTCCCGAAATGGTGTTCTGTCGTTCGTCGTCCAAGCTGTTCATCAGCGGCATGTCTACCCAGGAGAACCTACGCGAGAGACAGAACCTCAGTATTAAGTTAGGCCGAGGGCGAGAAAACAACGCACCCAGGCATCATCATATTAGCCCACCACGCGTCGTTGATCGCGTGCATCGTAGCCAACGGTCCGTCCACCAACATATCCGCCATGGTCACGTCGTTGCTCTCAAGAGACGCACCAGATCCGTCGTTGAGCACCGGGTGTCCGTACGACACACCCGTGTTGGGATCAGGTTGGCTGTCTGCCGTTACCGGAACCTCGATCGCCGTGCTCGGAAGCAAGGCCCCGGAGTTCAACTGCATCGAGTCGCCGTCCTGGCGTTGCCCAGACCCAGACACCGCTTGCGTACCCATGCCTGCGTGCGACATGTGCGAACCAGCAGGGCCACGCGAACCTTCATAGTTGTCCGACTGCGGTCGGAACGCGAGCTGACTCGCGGGTGGTTGCGGTTGCAGACGACCAGAGACGGTGCTGCCGCCCCTACGATGCTTCGTAAGCAGCCCGCTGAGGAAGCGTGCGTACAGGTGTGGGGTATGTCGTTCGTCGATCGCCACCTCTTGCAAAGTCGTGATCAGTCGACCGATCGAGTCGAAAATCTCGTCTTCCATTTCTCGAGTGAGAATATGCACAAACTCGGGTCGAAGGAGCTGTTTCAGACAGTTCAATACAATGTCATCGTTGTACGACAAGCAGGGAAACACACCTTGAGCAAAAATGCAGAGGCAAACGAGGCAAAGATAAAGTGGCCTGCAACGGGACCGGATGAGCTACACGCCGACGCCGAACAAGAATGAGGCTTACCATCTGGGGACGAACGCATGAGACCGCTTGGCGCGAGCACGTTGATCATATGCTTGATGACAGTCGTAGCAGCTTCAAAGCACTATAGAAGCTCTGTTAATCTTGAACGTGACACAGGGCGAAGGAGGTGAACTACCTTTGTAAGGAACACCTTGTCGCTCGTCCCAATGCCACGCTGGAAAGCATGCTGGAATCCAAAAGAGTACATGACGAGGCGCGAGTAGTTCACAAGGCTGTGTTGCAAGTCAGCCAAAAACGGAAATTAAATAAGGAACACGAGCCTGCTCACAATGGAAGCAATGTACACCGGAATCGACAAAGAGTGTCTGTTACAGGAAAGTCATCAACAAAGCGGACGCGAAGTCGAGAAGAGCGTGAACAAACCGTTTGGGTCGGACTCGGACTGGAAGCGCAGCTTCCACTCTTCAAAGTAATCCGTCAACTGCGCATCATGCCGAAGCGTCACAGAGAGGAAGTCCAGGGACTGTGATATCGATTATCCCACCATGTGATGACGTAAATTAACAAGTCAAAGCACACAAGGGGCTCGCCTCACCATGTTCAGTCCCGTCCGCGAATTAGGATCAGAAAATATCTCTTCATGGAACCGACCGACGATGCGCAATAGTTGAGAGTAAGCGCAGAGATGAACGTCGTACTAACGCCAGATCAGATGATCGTGCCGCCTAGAGTGACACACGGTGCGTACCTTGTCCCGATACTGAGATAGTCTGTACCAGTCCGCGGAGTTCCTTGTGATGTAATCCTCCTTGATCGTGCTCGGCTTTCCAAACTGCGTCGCCGTAGATCGGTCCAGGTTGAAACAAATCATCCACACCCTCGTCCGGTTGAGCATCTCACGCTCCTGCCGTTCGGTCTGTGGCTGTGTCATCGATGCCTGATGCAGATTCAAATCGGTGGCGATCCTGGAAGAGAAGATAATTAAGTGCGGGCTGTAATGTGGACGAAACGAAAGCGCAATGCCGCTAACCTGATTGCAAGCCCGGTGTACAACCAGCTCCGATCCTCTTCCCAGCGTCGAGCGGGAACGGCATAGATACTCATGAGGATGTATGCCTGGCACAGCTCGACAGACTTCCATCCATCGATAAGCGCGTTGGCGGCCGAGTGCTTCGCGAAATGCATCGCCACGGGGTATACCTCGGATTTTTCGGTATAGTACCGGGACGAGATCGCACAGACTGTTTTTTAGAGAGTCCGTTAGACAAGCCACGACAAAAGGAAGGAGACAACTCGATACGCACTGACTGTGAAAAGGAACGGGCAGCGCTGGAATATCGACGTCGAGTTGTGCAGGTTTGGGTCCAACACGCCTATAAAGGGCTAGAATGAAAGTCAAACGTCAGTCACAAGACCACAAGACGTGAATGCCACGCACATTGATCTGTTTCCAAAAACTGCCCAGCAACATCAGTCTTGCGATCAGAGAAAGAAAAACAAATAAAGGAAACATACATGTCGAATAGCTTGTCTACGTCCGCCAGTGTCACCAGCCCATGCAACATGATGTCCGGCGGACTGTTCCTCTCGATCAAGTGCTTTCGAATGTTGAGGTCGTTCGCAGGACCTAGTCCATTCCATGAGTATCGTCATCCAAACACCACGATATAGTAACATACCCGGCTTGAAATACTCCTTGTTCGCGACACCCTTGAGAAATACAACGTTAACAGAAATCCAACCAAAATAGCTGGAACACATACCACGTTATTGTCGTCCTCCTCAGGCTTGGAGGCAGCGCCGCCGCCAGGACCCGCAGCGCTCCCAGGCCGACCCCTACCCTTGTTCTTGCCTTTGTCGTTCTCCTTGTCCAAAGACAGATTCGCGAGCAACCCGATCGGAACCGTCACGTCCGGCAACGCAGTTCGAGCCTTTTCGACTTCCTCTTCCTCAGTGGCGACCGCCTCCTCGGCTTCCTCCACCACGTCCTCAGGGTCATCCATACCGACAGAATGGCTGGCAGAAGCGCGTGCACCGGCACCGGCAGCAGTGCCGGAACTGGCACTGGTGCCCGGAGCAGCAGCTGCGGTGGAAGATGAGGCTTCGACAGAACGACCCATTTCTCGGATGATGTCCATCCTCGCCGCTGTTGCCTGGGCAGATGGCTGCTGCCCATTGCTGCTCTGCAGACGGTCTATCCAATCAATCACCCGAACATCGTCCTTGTCAGAGGGCGAGACCGCAAGCTTGAATTGTTCGATCGAGAGCGGAGTCGCCATGTACGGGTTGTGAAGCTGCAATGAGTTGTCAGGACAAGTCGCGTCAGTCTGATGACGATCGTCAACTCACCTGCTTCAAAAGAGACCCGATGATCTGATCCTTGTGACGGATCTGCGCAAGCAGGTATTCCCGTTTACTAACACGAAGGGGCGGTGATGAGTAAGTGGACGACAACGTTTCGGAAGAAGATGTAGAAGAATCAGACGAGGTTGAATCGCACGACGAAGACCGTGGGCGATTCATTGTCGTCGACATTGAATGATTAAAAATGGGTGGAAAGGCAGAAAGATCGAGAGAAGAAAAGGAAAAGGCAGACTATGAGGAAAAAAAAGGATCGTTGCAAACAGGAGGACTTTAAGTAGCTCGAGCTGCAAGGTGAACGCTAACGAGAGTTTGGACAATATAGCCCCTTGCTGCGAGCGGTGCTGCCTCTCCGATGGACAAGGAAATCGACAAAACGGAGTGTGACGTATTTCCTAGGATCGATGAGAATGGGAGTGCTGGGTACTGGGTGATACCGCGGTCTGCCTAGCTTCAAGGATATAACCTAAACTATGCCGCCTGCATGCCGACTACAGGCTGACGCGAAAACGAACGAACCACCCGGTTAGCCAGCATCCAACTAGGAGCATATCATGTTCCGATGTCCAAATAAAGAAACATGCCGGCAATGCGGTGCTCGGGGACGGCGCCAAAAAAAATCACAGGACAGGTCAAGGAGGAGTGAGCATCGCAATGAAGACTCACTTGGGCGTGGTTCTAGGCTTCTTGGCCTCGACGATGCAGGGATGACCGGAGGACGTGCAACGCTTGCACGCGTTCGCACCCTCCGGAAAGTCGCATTTCATCTATCAACGTCGACCGGAATCAGACCGAAAACACAAACCACAGTTAGTGACAGTGATCACGAAGCGACGTGTACCCAAATCATGCCCGGACCGGGATGGTGGAGCCCGAGCAACGACACGATCCAGGGATCAAATTGACCCGAGTGCCATTCGGAAGATCCCAATTTGAAAATAGGAGAATGGCGGTCAGGGAAATGGCGGGGTCCAACGGAATGATGAATAAATTAAGCATGTGGACGTGCAGCCAGAAAGGTGCGAGGACCACCGGTACCGCAGGTTACCAATCCATGACATTGGGGATGACATATGTGGCGGGCGAGAAGAAAATAGGGACCGGAGACAGAATCAAGGGACATGTCACGTGAAGAGGGGGACAATCAAAAAGAGTGATTCGGAGTCGACAGAAGTAGAGTAGACGTTTCCAACACGAGGGCCCGGAGGTTCAAGGAATCGAAATTGCAGTTGCGTTTGTTCCAAAGCAAGACAGTGGCGCGAGGAGTACGCGTTTTTAGGAAGTATCCACAACATGGGACATTGAGACGTGAAGACACAGGGTTCCGGAGATTCATATGCCGTCGGAACGCAAGTCGTTGACGTGGGGAGGGTTAGCCGTAAAGCGATGAAAAGAAGGTTTGTTAAGCGAGTAGCAGGTATGCAGTAGGCAAGGAACGCACCTTGAGCCGTTTACAATAAGTGCATGCTCCAATCCTGAATGGTCATATTGTGATGATCGCAGAGATGGAGAACCAGGCAGGAATGCAGCAAAAGACGGTTGAGCAGCATCACCGAGCCGAAGACGACGAGGGATTGTACGTAGGGATTGTTCGAGCCACCAGTCATAGCGTCCGACAAGTTCGCATTTCATAGCACAGTCAATGAAATAAAATAAGATACGTCCGCAACGTCAAAGGTACGGAATAGGCGTCGCCGGTATGGTTGCGGAATGCGAGATAAATTTGATAGACGAGATGAGGCAGTGATGACAGGAGCGCATCGCCAATCAGGGTGTTCATGTGGAACAAACATTCCACCGGTCGATGGCGGGTGGTTGAAGTGGCGTGGCGGCGGGGCAGTGCAGGGTATCGGCAACCGGGTACCGTTTATAACCGGGTAATCGGTCCAGAGAACGAAATTTGGCGGTTGTGAGAAGAGATGGATGCGCGCCTCACCAGGAAATAAAGATGGTCATATTGCCATCCGTTGCAGTTCGTAGTCGGGAGGTTAGATATACCGGGTAGAGATTCACGGCAAAGAGCGAAGATGAAAAGAAGAGAAAAACCAAAAGATGCAGACTCGTTAGCATCGTACTTCAAGACACAGAAGGAGAAAAAGGTTGGCGGAGGAAAAGGGAGACGCACTTCCGTCCACCAGGCGCTCCTGGAGCAGCCTGGGCTCCACCACTCCCTTCAGGCTCGTTCGCTCCCGCGCTTCCACCCATACCGACGTCGTCCAATCCAGGCACGTATTCAACTACGTCATCGTCGTCACTATCATCGTCGCTCTCGAGCATATGACCACGAGGGATCCCAGTGGCAATTCCTGTGGCTGGTCGCTGACGCTTCGTTCCACGAGGCCGTTTAGTCGAGGTTCGTCCAGGTAGTACACGAGTAGCGGATAAAGTGGCTCGTGCTTGCTCAGTCACCTGCCGTTGTGCCTGGTTGTCTGTTCGGCCTTGAACGCTCGGGAGCCGTGATGACGGCACCGCATGTGAAGAAGGGACAGCTCCGTATTGATATTGTCCTTGTGAAGGAACCTGCGACTGTGTGTGTTGTGTAAACCCAAAGTGAGGATATGACGGTGGGTCCGAGTAGCCCGGTAGGGCCTGAAGACCGGGATTTGACCGGAAGCCATCGCCCACAGGAACACCGGAAGATCCTTCTCGTGGCTCCGGCGGTGATCCGGTAACGGTGGAGAAGGATGCTGAATGTGCGTGGCCAGTACCTTGTCTCTGGCCTTGTTGGTGATCGTCGGTCCTCTCTTCTCGCCCTGGCACGTGGACCCGTCTCCTCTCTTGCAGAGATAGGTTGCCCCTCGATGGATCCTCAACAGAAAATTGAGGTCCAAAGCCTCGCAAGTCCATCGCTCGCGAAGGCTCCGAACCCATCATTCCTGGGGATATTCTACTTGCTCGGCCGCTCCCGCTGCCATCGTCAAGAATTGAGCCGGTGTTCGCTCCGTGAAGGAATTCGTACGATCCTGCACTGTACCCACCGGCACCTGTTCAAGTAAACGAGTCGTTAGCTCTGGCGGAAGAAGCGAATATGAGAGAAGTAGGATGGTATGGTGGAGATTTAGAGAAGAAGATGCTAAATGAAACGGGTGGCAGGAAGCAGACTCACTACTATCGCTCGCTGGGGTATTCGAGTGCGTTGGAGGCGTAACCCGTGAAAAAGAGGAATGCGGAGATGACTGTGAGTGCATCTGAGGATAGGCCACGGGTGGTAAGGCATAAACATCATGCTAACCAAAGGTGACCATCAGCCTCCGAAGATACAACGATTTGCATGAGGGAGAAAAAAAAGGAAAAACATTGTGGAACAAAGAAGTTGGTCTCCGAGGGTCCTCGCATGGACGCGAAGGATAAACAGATTTTAAGAGAGAAACTGGACGCACAAGCGACGATAGGCTTTGACTAGGTTGATCGTTGTAATGTATTCGTGCAGGTTCATCTACATGCTGAACAGTGATACCTATATCCGCGTCCGAGGAACCCGCCGGAGACGTGCGATATTGTTGCGCATTCTGAACATAGGGATTATTTTGTGGAGGTACGGAACCCGAAGAGGAAGAAAAAGTGTGCGTGACCTCTGCTTGACTATGGTATGCTACAGGCGCGCCGCGGGCCTCGGGGGCGTTGGATACTTCCGGTAATGTAAATGGCGCGGTGGTATGTTTTGGCATTTGAGTCTGAGTATGCGAAGAATAGGGATATGAAGGTAGGGCGAGCAGCTCTTGCAACCGTTGATTCGCAAGCTCTTGCGCGGCGGGTGGAGAGAGTTCCTGGTTCCGAGACGACAAGAAAAATACGTTAGCTGAAGTTCCATGCAACCGAAAAAGAGAAAAAAAAATACTTGATCGTCTAGATTTCTTCGTTCGTGTTCCTCTGTCTGAGCGTGCGAGGAGACAATACGAGTCTGAAATTGACCATGTCCCTCGGTAGGGTCATCGTGACGCAGGTCCGGTTGTCGGCGTGGGATAGGCACGATCTGACGACGGTGAATACGCTGGTGGTGCGACTGGGTGGGGTGATGAGGCAATCGACTTTGCCTGGTCAAGGGACTCCTCCGATGAACATCAAATTCGGTTGGATTGGAAAGGAATTGGAAGCCTTGTGCACCGGCAGAAGCAGCGCCCGAGTTAGAGCTGGAAGCGGGATTGAAGGCGGAATCACGAGCAGTGAATGGATGGCCTGTGGTGCTAGAGAAGGAAGGGTCAAAGGTGGCTGGCCATCCGCTGCGCTGATAGTCGGGGACGTTGCTTGCGTGTGCGGGATCGTAGAAGGATAGTCCAGAGACGATCATAGATGAAGGGAGCGAGGTACCAGAAGGTTCCG
The DNA here is from genome assembly GCA_038092235.1 of Leccinum boreale. Lineage (NCBI taxonomy): Eukaryota > Fungi > Basidiomycota > Agaricomycetes > Boletales > Boletaceae > Leccinum > Leccinum boreale. Next base: position 8,978 of record JBBPPX010000571.1, read on the forward strand.
GGTCGGACAAAGGGCGACTGGTGTCGGTGGGAGCTATGTGAGGGGGATAGAAAGAGACTGCTGTGGATTGGTGAGGACGATCGGATGGAGGTTGTATAAAATGGGAGTGGCGATGGGGAAGAGACGCGGAACTCCCATGTAAGTTGGGCGCTGTGAGGGGAGGAATGAGCGGGGGGGAGGGTGATCGCGCATGATCTGTCAGACTCTGACAGGAAATGCAACAGACGACGGGAGAAGGGTGATCGAGAGGCGGCATACGGTGAGCTTACCTCCGGTTCTGTTCACATGCGCGAGATCTTCGTCGGGTGTCCGGCGGTTTTGCATTGCGGATTGAATATTGAATGTCGAGTGATGGATATATGAGAGAGAGAGGCACTGGTCGTCGAATAACGAGGTTGGCTAGCTGCGAATCGCGGCAAGGCCAGAATGCTAGCAAGTCATTATTAGCGCAGCGCTGAAGCCTGAGAGTCTCCCCTGAGGTCTTCTCCGAGGTCACCGCTTATGAACCTCAAGTGAGGCTCAACGCGTTCGACGGGGGAAACACCGCCACACTATACCCTCGGGTTCGCTTCTTACACCATAACCGGCACAGGAGCCCGCTCAGTCGTAAGTACTTGTGTCGCTCAACGTGGGAACTTTTCCCGCTCTATGACGTCGGTCATCCCCTCCGAGGGCCCAGTCCAAGAGGATCCCCCTTTTCGCCCACAACTTTCCAGAACCCGACCATCTACTTGCCATTCTTACTCAACAGGACGAAATGTCCTTTTTGTCCTTGTTCTCGCCTCGTTGGTCACAGACCTTTTTTAGACTCGGTCCTGCTAATTCCTACTCACATTACACATCCACATCCGAGGACCGAGGGGCAAGAAGATCATGGGAATATGCAAACCAAGGTCGGGATAGAGCAACCCGCCATAAAAAGAGGCCAGCCGTTGGTAAAACTGGTTGTGGTTAACGTGAGTCTGCCGTATCTTGTCGGCATAATGGATTATATAGACCTTCCAACGAAAGCTGCTCGAATCCAACCTCTCTCACATTTCACTTCGAGTTTCCAGCCCGCGTCCGGCGGAAAAGGCCCGTACGCCGCTTATCGCACGGTCTTCGACGAAGCACGTTCCATGCAAAATTCAAATGCTCTGCCATGTCAGCGCCACAAGAAGCCTGTCCATCCACATCGTGTCTGTTTGCTCGCGTTCTTCTTCAATTATGAGCCGCAAAGAAAAATCGCAAACTTGCGGGCGGAGTGACGACAACACTGCCCTCCCGAGTTATTTTCGTAAAAATGACACGGCCCTCGAATGTCATAGCGGCCCGGATTAGGTGACCCACTGCCAGTGACGACAGCTGGTTCATTTCCACTGACCTCCACGTGTCGCATCGATTTCTTAGGTACCCATCATATTCGCTGTCACGAAAATAAACTTTCTGGGTTGGGTATGTTCTCTCCCGAGTCTCCGTTGTCTTGCTCCCCCTACACGTGACCCATCTTTTTCTGTTGTCACCTCCTGCTCACAATCAATCGCCAGCACTCCGTAGATCTACTGACGTCGGAGGCTGCTACTACATAGGGGTCGACCTGGTCACAGCAGTATTACGTATGTATATGATCATCGGCGCCGATAGAACACTCGGCGCCCCACAACTTGCACATCGGCTGACTTGGATCGGATTCGACACTAGCATCACATCATCAGCTCGTTCTTCTCCGAGATCCTCTACGTACGTCGACCATTAGCAGACAAACTACAGACGCTGGACGAGGTGCGTCGACGCTCAACAGCTGTACGCCAGATTCGGTCGAGCTCGGACGTGCATTTCTAGCATGGTACCGTATTCTGGAATTCGTGTGTGTTTATCGGTCGCGCAAGGAAACAGTCTCACCTCTTGAAGCACATCTTGACGCGTTCGGACAATGTCACCCTTCTCTATTGGAGCGGAAATTCTGGTACTAACAGCTACTTCCCTACCAATCTCACTAGTATTGTCCATACCGACCTCCGAGATGGACAAGAATCATGACATTTCAGTCATCTTTCCCTGACCCCTCGCTTGTTGTTCGGCTATATCATAATCTCCAACAACCGTCGATCGTCGTTGGTCGACTTAGACTTCCCTGGTCTCGTTCCCTCATCAATATTCAACTTGTTTTGGAACCTGATTCCGATTCCATCCATCCTGTTTTGCAACGACTCCGATTCTGGGTGACGTACAGAATCAAGACCACATAATTTAGCAGGGATGGAACGCTTACTTCTCATCCATCCTTGGATCAGTCCGCTGCTCGACCCGGACTTTTCAGGCGACGTTCCTCTGTTTGATCTAGTCACGCACGCTATGACTCGTCGTTCCACTTAGGTAGCCTTTTGGCGCGCTGCTGCTTACCTCGCTTATTAATTGTACTCTTTAGGACGTCGCTCTCCGGCCCGGGACGGGAGTCCGAGTTGCCGGGTATGGTGAGCTGCGAGGGTGGGTGGAAACACCTCGCAGGTGCGTGTACCCGAAAGTCAGGATCGCGCGCTCCAGACCCCAGGGGGGTGAGCTGCGAGGAGCCGGAATGGGAAATGAGGCAGGACGTGGTGGGTGTGCTGAAACGGGCTCGGACGAGCGCTGCAAGGCGGATGAGCGGCGTGGTGGAGGCGAGAGGGGAAGCGCGGAAGCGGTGCCTCTGGCTTCACCCGTGCCTCACTGTCCCATAGTCCGACCCAGTGA
>JBBPPX010000572.1:0-11645 GCA_038092235.1 Leccinum boreale
ACATAAGGGAGACCCCTCACATCAGAGGATAAAGAGAACCCTTGACCAGGTTACCGTCCAGGGGATTACGAACCCTTGATCTACAAATTGTATCGCGGGACTGTACATCCCACAAACTCGTTCGCTTTGCAAAGGCTATGACCTGACTCGAGAGGACACGCTTTGCCGTGAGTAATAGTATCAATCCCTACCCTGTGCATAGTGGGTCAGCACATGCTTTCGAACGAGCGTGATTGTTATCGAGGTTGCGCGTGATATAACCTAAATGATCTGTGGGTATTACCTACCCATCCGCTCGACGGGCAACAGATATCGCCTGCGTGCACTCCCCGGTTCCCCCACCAGAAAGTCGTGCCTGTGACACGACCAGCTGAAGAAGATTTTTCTTTACAGATTTGAGTGAAGTGACTCTTCGTGAGATCCTGCTTGCTATATGAGCATCACCCTCATCATCCTCATCAGAACACTCGCCTTTGTCTACTGCTTCACCCTTGTCGCCGCCCTCTTCTACCACTTGTCCAACCAAGAAGAAGGATACCATCTCAAATTGATTATCACTGGAAAAGAGTTCAAACTAAGTTTTCTCAGCCCTGACTACCACCAACCCTCAGAGCCCAACCCATACAACGTAAAAACTCAGTGGTCTGATGCCGGCTGGGATACCAACTACGAAACTGCCCCTGAACCAATCACCCTTCCTACTCCGGAAGAACTCACCGTGCTACACGAAGCACACGACCAGCAATTTGTAGCCTGTCTACAAGAACAAACCATTCTCAATTGGACCACTTAAAATTGCCCATCATTCCCGTAATCTTTGAAAATGTGTCTTTCGCTGTGCGAGAAGTCATTCCGATCCCCTGTCTTCCAATACAGGAAGAAGATCCTAACGACAACTACATCGGAGGCTTTGAACTTGACATAGTCGGTGATTGGCCCTTCGAACTTAAAAACCAATTCTTGAGATCCCTCGACAGTGAATTCCTTGCTGAAAACTACGACCCATACTACATCTATGCCAGTCACGTAGAATTCCAAATCGAGTTACAAGATGGGATCAGGAGGATATTCGATGGATATGGGCACAGAGCAGCCCACGTTCAACCCAATGAGAGGCAGGGGCTCGAGATCGATCCCCGAAGACCAACCGCCCCAGCCATCGACAAGCGCGGTCTCAGACGCTCGACTAGACTTGCTATATGAAACAATCGAGAAGCTGCAGGAACAGCTCCGAGAAGTGCAAGACAGTGCCCGAATGGCCCACGACCGTCTAGATCAAGAAAGAGAAGAAGTCCCTCCCCAGATGTCGTCCTTGTCCCCAGAAACCCTCACCATCATCGCAGCCCTTTGACCTTCACAAAGGTCCTCCGAGAACTCGAAGAAGCGCGCCGGAATAATCCCTGATCCTGGGAATTTCGACAGAATCTACAGCCGTTATGACGAATGGTGGACGAAAATGATGGCTTGGATCGAAGTCCATGCAGACACATTCACCACTAATAAACAAGGATGCCTAGCGGCTCTCTCTCGCATAGGTGATGGTGCTGGTGCTTGGGCCAGAAACAAATTAAAAAAGCGACGAGGATGGGAAGATCATGAATGGCCTTCCCCGGCCCAACTAGAAGCATTACTTGATGGCCATTTTCAAATTGGCAACAAGCGAGATATAGCTCTTCAGAAACTCATGGACAAGAAGCAAGGATCAAAGGAGCAAACCCAAGTCTTCCTAACGACATGGATAGCTCTCTACGATCAGGCAAAGTGTGATCCTATGATGGGAATAGCCCTTCTCGAAAGGAACAGTCGACAAGACATTATCAAACATATGTTCCTACAAGGAGAAAGGCCTACCAAGATTCACGACTTCATTGCCGTCATTCAAAAATACACCAATGCCATCGAAGCTTTCGAAACTTGCTCTTCCTTCCAACGTTGAGACCCCAATGCCATGGATATCGACACGACTGTGACAACTACCGATGTTCGAAAGACATCTCTGGGATGTTATAACTGTGGAGGCGACGGACATCGTGCCAAGGAATGCAAAAAACCCTCCACTCGCTATAAAGACTGTGGATTCTCTCGAGGAGGACATAGAAAGGAATGTCCTAAATATAAAGCCAAACAAGTGCGGGCCGCAGAAGGAACTGCTTCAACAAACCAACAAACCCCACAATCGCCTAACTGGGTTAAAGCAATACAAGGCATGGACTTAGAGGCTGCACAAGCCTACTTCCGAGATCTCGATGTAACTCAAGGAAAAGAGTAAGGGAGGCCGTATCGGGTATGACCCCTCCCCCTCGTAACAAACAAAAAAATAGTTTACTTTCAAATTACCGTACTCGACGCCTAGATAGTGCTAGTACAAATTCTGTTTCCTCTTCTTCTATTTCTTCCTTCAATCATTTTAGTGTATTAGACAATGAAGTTTCTCTTGATTCTTTGTCTTCTTGAAGTAGTATCCTACCAGATGACATAACCAAAGCCATGATCTCGAAAGAGCGTGCTCCCTGGGAAGGGAGGCTTAATTTGGCTTATAAAGAAAAAATAAATTCTCTTCCTCAGATCCTGACTGAGCGAAAAGTCCGCACTATGCGCCCACTTAGAGAATTAATCCTAAAAATAGACCTAGTTACCAAAAACAAAAACATATCCATAGCTGCACTTCTCGACAGTAGAGCTAACGGCATCTTCATAGATACCGAGTGGGCCAAAGCCCAAAGAAACCCCTTGAAACCCCTTGAACTAGTTGTACCAGTTTACAACGTAAATGGAACGATCAACTCGGCAGGAGGTATCGCCTATACCACTGACCTTGTCATCGATTTTCAAGGACATTGCGAAAAGATCACCGCCGATGTGACCAACCTGGGACGTAATCAAATGATCCTGGGATACACCTGGCTACGCGAACATAACCCCATGATTGATTGGGTAAAAGGGACTGTCAAACTAAATCAATGTCCCACATCCTGTCAGGCGTTGAACATCATCTATCAATTTTGTTTAGACAAATTTGAGATCGACTACTCTTATAGAATTCAAGGCTTGGGAAAAGAACCTTCTGATGGCATTGAACCTGAAGAAGCCTTCAAACTGGTACCCGAAGCATATCATGAATACCTTGACGTGTTCTCGAAAAAGGCTAGCGAACGCATGCCCGAAAAGAAGATGTGGGATCATGCTGTAGATCTGAAACCGGATTTCAAACCAAAACAGTGTAGATTGATTCCCCTCAACCCTGTGGAACAGGATGAAGTCAAAGCCTTCGTGGAAGACCAATTGAACAAAGGTTATATCTGACCTTCGAAGTCACCCCAGACCTTGCCAGTGTTCTTCATTCCTAAAAAGGATGGCAAAAAGCGAATGGTTATGGACTATAGATATCTAAATGAGGAAACAGTCAAAAACAATTACCCACTCCCTCTCATTGGCTTGATCGTCGATAAATTACAAAGAAGCAAAATCTTCACCAAAATGGATCTTCGTTGGGGTTACAACAACGTAAGAATTAAAGAAGGTGACGAATGGAAAGGAGCCTTCGTCTGTCATCTTGGCGCCTATGAACCCACTGTGATGTACTTTGGGATGTGTAATTCTCCCGCCACATTCCAGAACATGATGAACGACATCTTTGCAGACATGGATGGCATAGTCATTATTGATATCGACGATCTATTAATCTTTACAAATGGGGATAGGAAACACCATCAGGAAATGGTCAAGAAGGTCTTAGAGAGACTTAGAAAGAATGACTTGTTCGTGAAACCCGAAAAATGCTTCTTTGGAGTACAAAAAGTCGACATGCTAGGCATGGACGTCTCTTGCGATAGAATTTCAATGAATCAGGAAAAACTCAATGGCATTGCTAAGTGGCCGGTCCCCACAAATGTAAAAGCCATAAGAAGTTTCCTTGGTTTAGCAAATTTCTATCGCCGCTTTATCACCAACTATAGCCTCGAAGCAAAACCCTTACACGACTTAACAAAGAAAGATCAACCCTGGAAGTGGAAAAAGGCTCAACAAGATGCGTTCGATACGCTTAAAAATAGATTCACCACTGCCCCTGTTTTAGCATATCCCAATGATACCACCCCTTATCGTGTTGAGTGCAATGCATTGGATTTTGCTACCGGAGCTGTACTCTCCTCCCTCTCCCTGAAAGATGACAAATGGCATCCAGTAGCCTATATGTCCCATTCCATGACTCCCGAACAGCGAAATTACCCCATCGCTGATAAAGAAATGCTTGCGATCATACTAGCACTCGAGCAATGGAGACATTATCTAGAAGGAGCTAGGCACAACTTTGAGATCTGGACAGACCATTAGAATCTCCAGTATTTTATGAAAAGCCAAGATCTCAATCGACGACAAGCGCGATGGGCTCAATACCTCTCACGATTCGATTACACTCTCGTTAACAAACCCGGAACTTCAATGGGAAAAGCCGATGCACTCTCTAGACGAGAAGACCATATGATCGGCATAGAAAATGATAACAAACAAATGACATTCATTCCTGATAATCGAATCAGATCTCTAGAAGAGATTACCCTGTTCGATAAAATCAAATCTTCACACTCTGGATGCACATCTCCAGACGGGTCGATCCTCCGTGAAGGATTATATTATTGGAATACAAAATCGGAGATCTCATTTGGCTAAGCACTGAACATCTCGCTCTTGACGAGTGTCCATCACGAAAATTAACGGAACGCTGGATCGGTCCTTACCAAATCATTGAAGTATACACCAATAGCGTGGGATTACTCTTTCCCAAATCCATAAAAGCTTGCTACATCATCAATGTCTCTCGAGTCGAGTCAAACCTTATATTGAACCCTTACCCGGCCAACCTGTCGTCCGACCCGGACCGGTGCTTGTCAACGATGAAGGCTCCGAGGAATTTGAAGTTGATTACATTGTCAACTCCAGACCCATTAGCTGCGGCTTCCAATACCTAGTACATTGGAAAGGGTACGATGAGAGCGATCGAACTTGGGAACCTGCCTCCGGTTTGAAAAAGGCTCAAGCTGCCATAAACGACTTCCATAAAAGAAAACCCTTGGCTCCTTGCCGTCTAAAAATGAATCGTGCTTTATTTGACAGTTTATTTTCCACCCCAATTATTAATTTTACCTCCGGTTCTACCGCCGCTTGATCTGGTATCTCAAGCCTAGCAGGGGAATAATGTTACAAACTTCTTCATTGTCGACTCTTCAAAGTCATGTGACCTGCTTAGTCAGTATCACATGACCGCTTACATAAGTATTATCTCTCATATTTCACTTACTACTTTTCCAAGTCACGTGACTCACTTAGTCATCATCACGTGACCTGTACCTTTATTATTATCGTACCACTTTACACTTACCATATTAGCTAGCACTGCTTATCTGGACCAGCCCTAAGTTGGTCTGTGCGCACATGTCATTAGTATAAATACTTGAATGCAGCAACCGAACAAGCTAGTCTTGTTCTGGTTGGATTCCCTCTAACCTATACATTTCCCTCCTAAGTCCTTATCTCCTTGTTGAGGTGCCATAGTCCTTTTTGGATAGAGGTTGCCTTCAGATATCACATATCGCATACGAGAATTTGGTGTTGTGTGCAGAGCGAGGGGAAGATGTGGAGAAGTCGCGTATGGGATGGATGCACGCTTCATTAAATTCCTCGAACGAGCCGTCTTGGAGTGGTAGGCCTTGGAACCATGTGCGGCTGCCACTCCGCTGGTATCCGCCATGTTGTGTGATTTGTTCGGCCCATGCATTACAGGTGCGGTTGTATTGTGTAATGTACTCCCTTTTTATGCGAAAGAAGACATGGTCGTCTACCCATTTGTCTAAGGGACCAATTCCGAGATATCAGAAGATCTTGGTTGCTGCATCCACTAGGTGGCCGTAGCTACCCGCAGATGGAGTGGCACTGAAGGCAGTGCATGTGTCAACGCATGCGTGAGTAGAGGAAACGCGTACCACTGCTGCTGGCCATTGGGAAGGGTGTAGGGGAATGGTGCGGTAGGCTTCTGCTACATCATGTGTGGCGACTTCGGAATCTGAAGGGAGACGTGAGGCAAGTAGGTAGACTATCAAGAATTCTCCCCATGTAGCAGGGAAATTGTGAGCATCAATGTAGGAATTAACGGAGGGGAAAGAGTGGGGAGGGGTGGGATTAAGGGGGTGAGAGAAGTTTTGTACAAGTCTAAATTTACCTGGTTTTCCTTGTTTAGGTATTATGGAGAGGGGGGAAGATTGGAACAGGCCAAGTGCTTGGTATATAGTGGAGATGGGATAGGGTCCGATGTATCTACCTTTGGAGATTTCTTTATTAACTATGTCTCGTAGTTGGTCTATGTATGTATTTATGGATGGTGATTTAGCAGGGGATTGTAAGTGGGAGATGGTGGAGAAATTGATGATGAAACTGTATCTAAGTCCATCGGGGATATTACCAAATCGATCGTTTAAGTTAGCTTCCATCAGGAGGGTTTGCCATGTGTCTGGATCATATGGTGTTTGTGCCCTGATGCTTCTGGCAGCGAGGGCATTGGTGAGCACCGTGAGTGGCGGAGCCACAGCCAGAGCAGATGTGGGCTTGTGTGTGTTTCTTGTTGCAGCCATCACGACGTTGCCAGCAGGAGCATAGGCATTGATTGGTCGTGTGGGCAACAAGGGATTTGAAGACTCTTTTGGCAAAGACTTCGAATTTTCCGTCCCATGTGCGTTCTCTTGCACATTCGATGACTGGACAGTCGTGAGATTCGATGCTGACTCTGCTGAGGCAGACTGCACATGGGGGGAGGGGTTCTGAGCTGGAGGTGCCTTTGTCACCCGGGGCACGAAAGGATTTCTGCCGTTTATGATGAGTGCGAGAGGGATTGGGGTCAGGGTTAGGCCTAGGGGATAGTGGACGTTTGGTGAATGTGGTTGGTTTGAAAGGCGCGTCACGGTTGCCGTATTTGGATGTTATGTTGTAGGTTGTGGGAGCTGCAGCGAAGGATGACGAGGACGCTTGGTTCACGGCTAACTCCAGTTGGTCTGCTGCCTGTGTGGAGTGTGGATATGGTGTAAAGTGAGCGTTAAGGCAATGTGTGTAGGGTGTAAGGGCCCGCACGAGTAAAGTCGCATGCCGTGGAGAGGACATGGGACACTGCAGGCATTAAGTGCCGTGGAGCGGGCCAGTCCAAGGCAAGAGGGTTGGGTGAAGAGGAGGGGTGAGACGAATAGGAGGGTGGGAAGAGGGGATGATTAGTAAGAGAGATGTTCCGATGACGGGGATGGGGATTGTACTTGCCTCTTTGGCTCGGAGGTCTATTGCTAAGCGTCTCTGGTCAACAATTTTCGCTTTGAGGCGTGCAAGAGCATCCTTGTCAATAAATTTGAGGTTGAAAGAGGAGTCAGTACCGAGTGAATCATGCCAGCGGCGACGGTAGACTGCCTGGTAAGCGATGAGCGCTTGTTGGGCTGTTTCATCCGAGTCGTGCCTCCACGGGTGCATAGCTAAGTTCATGAAGAACTTGAGCATGTCTTGTACACGATCATCGGGCCAGCCAGCTCGTTTCATGGCGGTGAGGAGGCGGTGGACTGCTTGGTCAATTTTCTCCCAAGTGAGGTCTTTGTCTTGGATGATGGCCTGTTTAGCTTTGGCTGCCGCGATGGGGATGAAAGAGTGGAGACCATCTTCGTTGGGCATGAGAGCAAATGTGTCGTCATCTCAGACAGAGTGGTTGAAGTCCTGAGTGTCAGCTAGTCCTTTGTTGGTGAAGAAGTATAGCTCTATGAATTTGCCTTTTTGTAATTTACGTAGGGCGAGTGGCAAAGGATTGGATTCATTGGAAGAAGGAGGGGGAACATTGGCGTAAGGGAGGAACTTAGCCTGGTTCTTTTTTCGGTCCTCCTTTTTGATGTCCTCTTGGTTTTGTGCTCGAGGCATAGTGCTTCTTCTTGCTCGTCTCTTGCGCGCTCCTCATCAATGAGACACTGTTGGGCTATTTGGGCTTGTTGGAGGTTCCAGTCTCAGTGTTTGATTCTGTTGTCATCGTTCCATAGGTCAAGGAGGTGCTGGGCTGCTTCCACATGTGTGATGGCGAATCTGTCTACTGTATGTTGGTGGGATTCTTGGAAGTCCTGGTGATTGAAGTCCGGAGGATGAGCTTCATGGGGGTTCTCTTGGAGAGGCATGATGTGGGAAGGAAAGTTAGGAGACGGAAGAGAGAAATGAAAGATGCAAAAGGGTGTGAATGATGTGTACTAATAGCTAGGACAGAGAGTGACTACAGTAGGAGTAGCGGTACGAAAGAAGGAAAGAGACAAAGACACTCCGCTTCTCACGCGCAGGTCCCCACATGGTTCTGAGATTGAATTTTGAAATTGGCAAGCGTGCCGGCGTGTGACCAAACTTTGCAGCACGCAAAAGGGGGTCAGAAACTGGGAGTCTTCCGTACTCCCAACACGACGAGATAAAAATCAGACAAATATGAAAGTATGTGTGTTACCTCGTTCTAAATCTGTAGTACCGTACCGAGCGCGATAGCTGTTTTTGTTGAGCTTGTAGAAAATCATTACTGCTTTTTGTGCACTACCGGCGTAATGATAGTATCCCGTTCAGTTCCTGGTCATGTCCGTCGCCAGCATTCTCCCACGGACCCACGCCATCATCTCCGCCCCCTCCGGTCTCAATGCCGCCTCTCCATTTGGGCACTGGCACCAGAACGCCCCCGCTCCGAACCCCCCACACGCCCCTCTATCCCGACACCTTGATAGCACCGATACGCAAACACAGTTTTTTCCGAGCGTGTTCGCCCTCTTCCTGCGCATCTTCGAGGCACCGAGCGCGACGTCGCGTTCACTCGACACTCGACCTCGAGCACGATCGTGAATTTGCAGTGGAGGAACCTTGGAGAGCCACTGAACTGAGCGCAGAGATCGCCGAGCGCAAAAAGACTATGAGCGAACGAAATAATAAGCTCACCGTCGTCTTGCTAGCCAGGAGACGTGTCCTCGGTGTAGTTCGTTCATAGGTATGATCTCCAGTTGTCGCCTTAACTAACTCGATCAGCTTGCAAGACGCGCTGTATGAACCTCCCACTCGAAGCGCGTACGGCGTAACCAACATTCGCAAGTATCGTCCTATAATCCACTGCCTCTGATTCCAGTGGGCACTACCAACCCTCGCCCAATTCGACCCGAAGCATGGACGTTGCGATACGAGTACAAGATGGCCTGCTTTGCAGAATTCAGAGGTGAAGACGAAACGGCGCTCAAGTATGTCAGACTCTTTCGTGGGTTCCACCTTCTCTGAAATCGTCCAGACATCACCAGGACGCATATACAACATCGATGATCACGTTTGGCTCCATTGCCATCCTACCCTCTCGAACAAAGCGATGGGCAGAATCCAAGGCCCTTGTAGATTCCATCAACTTCAGACTGAGTTGTGTGCGTTCCACGCCATTCCAGTGGGTCAAGGGTCATAACATTTAAGATTATTAGTACAGCACTCAGAACACTATCAAGTCCTTCTCGATATCCCAGCCTGCTGCTTTCAACCCTGGCTTCACCGTATGGTTGATCATCGGTTCGGGTCCGCACACTAGAATTATGCCCTCTTCAGAAGGACGTGGCAACTCCGCTTGAAGTATCTTGTTATCAACTCGGCCGGTGCTTCCGGTCCACCCAGGTGGCGCCTTTCCAAGGACGTAGTGTAACTTCAAGCGATGCGGTCCGTGTTTTGTGTACAAATCATCGAGTTCTTCTCTGCAGAGAATATCTTGCTCCGTTTTGTTCGTGCTTATCACCCATACCTTGGTTTCGGTGTCCAAGGCATCAAGGAAGATGCTTCGGAGAACCTGAAGGATGGGCGTAATCCCTACTCCCGTCCATCAGCAAGAGGAACTTCCATTTGTTCATAATACCCACCACTTCCTCCGCATATCATTCCTACCTCCTTGACTTTCTTGTCGGATCCTTTCCAACGGGCAACACCCTGTCCGTTCCAAGTGAACGAACCTAGTGGTCCTTTCAATTGTATGGTGTCACCGACTGCCAGTTGATGGAACCCCGTCGTCATTTTCCCTCCTATCGGGAAGTCCTTCGAAGGTAGGTATAATCTACATTGTTGTCAGTCACGTCTCTAAGATCAAGTGGAGGAAACCGACTTGACCAAAAACTCGATGAAACCGATTGCACCATGTTGTGAGACAGGTGTGTATGCTCTCTGGATAAGTTCTCCCGTGCCCTTTCGCCGAAGACGGACAAATACGTGCTGACCCACAGGAAGTCCAAGTGGTTGAACCTCTCGTGGTAAATCGAATCGATACTGGTAGGTATCGTGGTTTATTTGTACGATTCTACTCAACTTGACGTCTTTCCACTTAGTCCTGTCGAGGAATGCGCCATCGGTTGTCTGGTCGCTAATTTCAGAGGTGTCTGCACCCGATCTCACCAATGTTCCAATATGGAACTGTGGTGCGTCAGTAAGCCTCACCGATGTTTTACGACCTGCGTACCTGCGACAGTTTTGCCTTCCCCTCCGCTGAATGGATGGCGAAAAAGTCCTCCGAAGCATCTTCACCTGCAACAAGGATGATAGAATCGCCCCCGCCGGGGTGCTCATCCAAGAAAGGCGTCCCGTCGTACACCTCTCCATTGATAACAAACCACGGCTGTTCGCGATCCTGCTTCTTCAACTCCTCCAATGTAACCTTCCTGGTGACACCCGGTTTCGTCAAAGGTACATCCACTACTTTTGGTTGCGTGTCAAGTGACTTCTCTTCTGACGTATTCTTCCCGAAGATCGGCTTCGTGATGTCATACCCTGACGCTTGCATTCGCTATGGTGGATAAGCCATAGTCCACCACATCTGTTCTCACTCTTTACGCACCTCCATCCAGCCTTTAGATGCAGTTCCAACAACGGCCGGGTGCTCAAAGTGCAATACGACCTTATCGTCGTCTTCAGTCTTGTTCATGGCAACCCTAAACCACCTGTCGAAGAGGTCTCTCGATCAGTGAATTATCCTATCCAGGTGCATACGCACCAGTTGTTCATCATGCCTAGTGCATGCCAATACCTACCAGTGGATGAGTGATGACAAAAGCAAAGGGCATTCGTCTCTTACATGTCCTCTGGCTGCACCGCAGACCCTTCGTCTGATGCTCTGACCATTAATGCATTACACTTTAGCAAAGTGCTGTGCTTGACGTCAAAGCTCCAGAAGCACCAGCAGCTACCATCGTACGTGAGTCATTTGGAAACTGCATCGTGTGCTCGCGGCTCACAATGAAGTGTCACTTTCTGTCAAGTCGAGAGTTCCATAAACCGGGTCCAAGTGGCATATTTCGCGGAACTGATCCTCAGGGTACTCACTGAATCCCGGGTGAGACGTGAAATGATAATGGAGATTATCTCTCACATGGTTGCTAGACTCCATTCTGCACCTTCATCCAATGAAAGCTCTACTCGAGTCACCCGTCGTCCACCTCCACCATAGGCATAGCCACGGATCGTATAGAATTCGTCTGATTCTGAGCGTTTACTTACAGTGAGCGTCTCGCCGTGGTCAGGTTCAGCAATTGCGCTGTTCACGTTTAGCTCCCTGTTGATAGTGTCAGGCGCAAGCACATTCCAGAATTATAACTACT
>JBBPPX010000573.1:0-11471 GCA_038092235.1 Leccinum boreale
TCAAGTCATGCTTACTAGTTAGTGTCTGGTTAGAATTCCTTCCTTGTTATGCCTGGTTAGGATTCATGCTTTGTTATGTCTGGTTAGTGTGCCTGGTCCTCCTTGGTTAGTGTCTCTTCCTAAATGCCAGTGAGGAACCCATGGGTAAACCCATCATGGGTTTACCCATGGGTCATTTTTGGCCAACCCATGATAAAACCCATACCCACTGTGTGGATGTGGGTATATTTGTGGGTGTGGGTGTGGGTACAACCTGAGATACCCCAGGGTATACCCACGCTATGCCCTAGCTGTGTCCTTTCAGATCGGGCATGTCTGGGTGCGTTTTCTTGATTGCTTCAATCCTTTTAGTGACTTCCTTCTTCAATAGGGCCCGCATGGTGCCGGTAGGGTGTCTCCAGGCGAACAGATGTTGGGATGGGGATAGTTGGTTGACGCGGAAGTGGTTGGTGAGTGCGGTGTTGGGATCCGTGATAGAACTGGGGTTGTGTGGGGCACAGTGGGCCTGCTCGCCTTTGGGCGAGGTCTTTGTGCGTGGGAGCGAAAAGGAAATCACGGGAAGGCCTTCATGATTTTGCGAAAATGAGAGGCCATTCTGGGAGATATGTTTAGTGGGATCGTATTTGGATATAGCAGGAACTGTAAATTCACCTAGACGTGCGATACAGTAGAATGAGCATGTGATGCACACAAAGATCGCGGTGTCACGCAGGTCATTCATGTCCATGGATTGGCGGAACTTTTCCAGGACATCTACTGTAAACGGCACATGCTTAGGTCGTTTGGACGACTGAGGTGCGAGCCTGCTGGCCCCTGCCAGGAGAGCCTTGTATTCTGGCTCTCTGATGTTCCATTCAAGTCCGTGCAGGATGTGCCAGGCTTTGATCGCTGCTGCGTAGTTGGAGATGGTGGAGCCCGAGTGGGCACCTGCACAGCTGGCTAGAAAGGATGAAAGGAGGTTGGGGGAAATGGGGGCTTGGTGCACGTTCGGGATGTTATGTAGGTCACAGTAGACATGGAAGGTCAGAAGACCGGATCCGTATAACACTTTGGTTGAATCCTCCCATGAAGCACCTATGACGCACAGGATTTCATTGAAATTTTCGTCGGAGAGAATTACCGGATCGCCAGGGTCTGATCTGGAGGAACGTGGGTGCGAATGGGCTGGGTGCCAAAGGAGGAGGCGTTCTTGTGCAAAGCAGTACGGGTGTAAAGGGGATGGAGCAGGGGTGAGATGGGGTTTGTAGGGGCGTGGTTTAATTTGTGGCGTGATGGGGGGGTTAGAGGAGGGAGGCTCGCTAAATTTCGAGACGCCAGACGGTTCAGCAACGGTGGTGCCGTGCGAACTGGATGGCGTTGTCGACGTCCCGTTGGTCCTGGCACATTGCAATTGTTGCATTGTGCTTGCGTTGAATGCGGTTAATGAGTTTAAGGGCAGGAGCAGGGAGGGTGCTGTTGGCGATGGCATGGAGTTCTCGCGGGTGTGGGGGGTCTGAGAAGTCAATGATGAGGTTGTATAGGTGAGCGGGGAGGGGAATGGGGGGAAGGAGGAGGTTGAGGCTTCCATATATGCCCCTAGAGGGGTCATCAGCTGGGTTGTGTTCGCTTGGGACGAAGCGAGCAAGAATGCCAAGGATGGGGGAAGAGTCATCGGAAATGATGGCATGGATGCATTTGAAGATTGTGTTGACTGCCTTGTTGCAGTGTCTACCACTCTGCCAGCTCTCAACCACACTGGTGTTGTCCCCATAGACAAGGACATGCTGGCCTGAATTAGCAGACTGAGCGAGGGAATTGATGAGGAATTCGAAACTGATGGCTTCGGCCCAAGCGATGTTGCATTTACCATCTCATTCCTGCCACCCTGGGAGGAGTCGCCAGGCTCTCCAGCGCGAACCGATAACAATGCCGATGATGATGCCAGAGCTAGCATCTGAAAAGGCTGAGGAATCGACGAAACAAGGTGGGGGGGTGATGAGACGTAAGGCTGCACCTGAGGAGATGGTTTTAAACCACCATGCAAGGTCCTCTGCAATGGCCTTGTCAGGGCGATGGGGAAGAAAGGGATTCTTCTCACACATGGCAAGCATGTGTTCTAGGCCTGTTAGGTAGGCTCTCTCTGCAGGGACAAGCAAGGTAGTATGGAGTAATTTACCATATAATCTCTTGACGTCCTCGAGGCAGTGCGTGACTCGAGCGTTCCATTCTTGGATTGCTGTTAAGTATTTGTTGGCTTTCTCGGGGCTGAGTGAGACCGTTCGGTCATGAAGGTTCCAGACAAATCCAATGTATGTGGTGGAGTGGTGGAAGGGCTGGTCTTTGGATATTTCCCAAGGGATTCCCAACGTGTTAGATAGTTTATCTATGTCATTCATGTTGTAAGTGAATACCGTGTCATGGGTGGATCTTGGTGACAATCTCGATAAGTCCTGAATGGGATGGGCGCAAGACTCATTAAATTCTTCGTAGGACCTGTTTTGCAGTAGCCATCCCTGGAACCACACACGGCTGCCCTCTTTCTGCTTGCCATGTTGTTTGATGGCTGTGTGCCATGTGGCTCGTGCTTGATTGTATGCAGTGAGGTGTTTGCGCGGAATTCTAATGAAAATGTGGTCGTCGACCCATTTGTCAAGGGGGCCGACTCCATGGAAACGAAACAAGTCAGCAGCTGTATCTGCAAGACGACCATATGATCCAGCTGATGGGGTGGTGCTGAATGCAGTGCAGGTGTCAATGCAGCCATGTGTGGGGGAAATATGTACCACTGCTGCAGGCCATTGGGAAGGGTGTAGAGGGATGGTGCGGTAAGCCTTGGCTACATCTCGGGTGGCTGCTTTGGATCCTGGAGGGAGGCGTGAAATTAGGAGGTACACGATTGAGAATTTTCCCCAGGAAGCGGGAAAATTGGATGCCTCGATGTGTGAGTTAATAGATGGAGAAGGATTAGTGATGCTCGGGGAAATGGGAAATGAGAAGTTTTGGACTAGACGAAACTTTCCGGGCTTGCCGGGTTTGGGGATGATGGAAAGGGGAGAAGATTGATAATGTCCGATGGTGTGTTCAATGAGGGAAAGAGCGTACGGTCCGATGTATCTACCTTTCGTAATTTCTTTATCTACTATGTTGTCCATTTGTAGGTGGTATGTAAGTACAGATGGGGAATTAAGGGGGGATTGGGTACGAGTTATATTGGGAAAATCTACTATAAATCCGTGTCTAAGTCCGTGCGGAATGTCGCCATATTCGTGGAGCAGCGACGCTTCACGAAGTAAGCGCTCCCAAGCGTCTGGTTTATAAGGAGTTTGAGGAAGTCTGCTTTTGCGCTCGAGGGCAGCAGCAAGCTCCGTGTGAGGAGGAACCACAGCCTGAACACAAGTGGGCAAGGCAGCGCTTGTTAGTGCAGCCCTCCTTGCGCTGCCACTTGGTGCAGAGGCGCTGATCGGTTGCTTTGGCGAAAAGCTGTCTGTTTCGTCGTTTGGCAAACGTCTCGTGTTTGTTGTCCCAGGTCCGTTCTTTGTCACATTCGGCAACAGGGCCGGAGTGAAGCTCCGTGCTGAGGCAGACTGAACACGGTGGTAGCGGGTCTGTGTTGGTGGAGGCTGGGTTGAGCGGGGTACGAAAGGAACGGATGCGTTTGTGCGCGCCATCATTGTATGTAGGCGACGGGGGGGGCGGGACGTTTGGAGCCGCTGGGTACTCTCTGTTGGTCACGGTATGATGCGGGGGGGTGCGCGGTAGCACTTTGCACTGATGGCATGGATGCGATGTAGGTCGCAAGGCGGTCGTTGGCCTGTTTGTCCGTAGTGGGACATTGGGACGCATAGTGGCGTGGGATGGTAAATGGGCGTAGGGGCCCGGTGGAAGTTGGTGGCATGTAGCCAGTGGGAATAATTGTTTGGAAGTTGTGAGGTGTAGATGCCCAGAGAGGTTGAGACGTGCATAAAGGGACACGAATGGGAGGGGGGAGAAGATACGGTGAGGAAAATGTACGTTAAAAGGGATAAATTACTCGCCTCTTTGGCATTGGCGGCGGCAGCTATTGACGTGGCATCAACGATCTCGGTACGGATATCATCCAGCGTAGTCTGCTGGATGTATTTGAGGTTGAACGAGTTGGGAGTGCCGAGGGTGTCGTGCCAGCGCTTGCGTGCGACTGCTTGGTAGTGAATAAGGGCTCGCCTGCGTCGTTCATCGTGATGATGTCGCCAGTTGTGAGCGCCGAGGGCAATCCAGAAGTCTATATGGGTTTGAACACGGGGTTCTTCCCAGCCGCATTCTCTCATAGCTTGTATAATGCGATGGGTAGCTTCATCTATTTGGTGCCACGTAAGGTCTTTTTCTTCGATGACGGACTGTTTTGCTTTGGTGGCAGCAAGGGGAATAAAGGAATGTACGCCCTGCTCATCTTGGGTAATGGCAAGGGCTTCGTCATCCACAGAGTGGGAAGTGGCTTGAGCGTCTTCGAGGCCCTTGTTAGTGAAGAAGTATAGCTCGCAGAATTCTCCTTTACGGAGTTTGCGCAGCGCGAGAGGCGACGGGAGTACTGGGGCAATCGCGGACATGGGGACGTCAGCATAAGGAAGAAATTTATTACGGTTCTTCTTTCGTTCGTCCTGCCTGGCTTGTTCGCATTCTTCTTCCTGTTGTCTTTGTAGCTCGGCGGCTTCTGCTTGCCTTTGGTCTTGTCGTTGGCGTTCTAGAAGATTTTCGGCCGCGACTTGTGCATCCCAGTCAGCACGGTCGAAGGCGTTCGTTTCGCGCCATAAATTGACGAGGTAGTCGATGGCGTCCTGTTCCGAGAGGGTGAGGTCGTTCATGATCGATTGACGTCTGGCGGTGTCGCGTGCCGCTGCGTAGTCAGGTGGGTTCTGGTCATGCGGATTGATAGCGAGAGAAGGCATGAAGGAATGTGTATGAAAAATGCGAAAATAACGAGTGAAACTATGACTACGCTGGAGCGGGACGCTACGAACGGCGGGAATGCGAAGTGGGCAAGAGAAAGAAGAGGTGCGCCACTTCGCTTCTCACGCATAGACTAAATCCTACGCCGCCTCGTGCCTCGGCTAACGTAGGAGACCACTGTGTCATTCTGACTTGTGTGACAGCTTCCCGAATGTCTCAAAGCATACTACAAGATTTGGAACGACTACCGTAATGAGAGCAATACGATCACACTCAACACGGAGGCTGCCAATTGCATCGACCACGACAGTGTGACGGTAACGACTCTCGACGATAACGACGAACTCAACGACGACTCGATGGCGACTCGATGACGAGACAAGGTAGCAGGGCGACGAGAGCGACACAGGGAAGAGGGAGACGGATGGTGACGACGACGACGGACGCGATGAACGTGGTGTGTTCCCGCCACTCTATCACTCTCACTCTACATGACAATGTCGGGCACGACAACAGCTCAACGACGCGCCAGCGTGCCCCAGCACAACGGCCTGCTGTTAGCCCGTCCCCGACTCCCTGTCCTCGTTCTCCCCCTGGTCCTCTTACTCCAGCGCGCAGAAGTGACCACATAACGCATACGACCATGCGCGTTGTGCAGTCGCTCTTGCACGCTGCCTTTTTTTTTTGAATCAATTTCTGTCCCGTTGCACGCTGCCTTCGTTTCCGTTCCCGCTGCCCTCTTCTCGCCCATCCTCCTCCCCATCCTCGCGCACCTAGCGTGCACGGTGTTCCACACCACGACAACGACAACGACAACGACGACAAACGCGACGACACGCCGACGACACGCTCACGCGCTCGTCGGCATTCACTGGCACGCCAACCAGGTCCACAACGATGACGGCGCGCGATGCGATGTACAGACAATGTGACTAGTCGGCGTCGACCAACCGACGCGACTACACTCGACATGTCAGCATGTGGGAGCGACGACACAACGCGCACAATCGTGCGCATTGTGCAGTCGCTTCTGCACGTCTGAGTGACAGGTCAGCACTCGGGTACTACAGGTATGTAAGGGGTGGGTATTGGGCAGCTGATTGAGCTACCCGAACCCGTACCCGCACAGCACCCGCACCCAGGCTAACCCCTGCGGGTTACCCGTGCTCTTGCCTAGGCCGCCCGGGCCCCGGGCCCCGGGAGCTGCAGCAATAGCATCAATCATGGATGCTCGGATGGTTGTCGTACCGTGGTGAGTTCAAGATGGTGAGCAAGATTGAGTCGGCGAGGTTAAACGTGCACCTGTTCCGCCACAATGACGGATCAAGTTGGTCTGACAGACCCCACGTATGCTTTGACGAAGAAAAATTGAATGACAATCGATGCATCCTGGTCGTCATCGAGTAGCATGAACGTGCATGTCACATCGCACAAGCAAGGTTTCTGCCGACGCAGGCGGCGGTTCCCGAGTGGCATCATCACCTCGGGATCTTCCAATCATATCAAAACAAAACGTTAACCAGTGGTTCCTCGTTTTACCGAATCACATCAGTCTTCGGGTGGTGACGGGGAATTCATATCATGTACCTCCCCATGCACTTTGCTCTAACAACCTCCATCGTCGTACCGTTCGCAAGTACATCTCCATGCACTTTGCTCTAACAATCTCCATCGTCGCGCTGGCTGTCTTGGCCGCAGCAGCGCCACAGCCTGTGAGGAAGGCCCCGAGGACCGGTTTAGCGATCCCCATCACCAAACGCTCAACATTGGTGAATCCTGACAAGACTGTCAACATCGAAGCGCTCAACAGCCATGTCGCGTCCGTCAACGCGTACGTCGTCATCTTCCCTTCCCTTACATCCGCTCACTGGCAAGCACGCATTTTAGTAAGATCCTTCGTGGTCTCGAAAATTTCGAGAGGAACACGGGGGCTCCACATCCTGCAGATTTGAGAAGAAACAAGAGGCGGGCTGTCACCGGCACTGTTCCTCTGACTGACCACGAATACGATGTGGATGTGTGGTACGGAGACATTTCTGTCGGTTCTCCGCAAACTACTTTCATTGATGAGTTTTCTTGTACTGTCACTGAACACGTATCCAATAATTTCTTGCAGTGATCTTCGATACGGGCTCAAGGCATGCTCCAAGTCCAGTCCTATTGCAATGACATGCTAAAGAGTCGGATGTTAGTGATCTCTTCTTACCAGGCCCCAAATGTACTGCGAACTGTGAAGGCCACACCATTTACAATCCCAGCTCCTCATCGAGTGCCAAGGTCTTGGGAGGGTCCTTCACCCTCGGATATGGCTATGAGAGCGAGTTTAACGTTTTGGTAGAGGCGTACACAGATGACATTACTGTTGGTGGGCTTACGGTATGTGCCCCTCTTGTTCTTCTCGCTTGTAGCCTCTCACAGCCGAGCAACTTGAAGGCATCAGATCAAACTCTGGGGGTTGCCACCCACTATTCTCCTACCCTTGCACTAGAAAGGTTCCCCGCAGATGGTTTAATGGGAATGGCCTTTGCTTCGCTCTCCAAATACGAGGCGTCACCCGTATTTCAGACTCTCGTTTCTCAGGGTATGATCACCAAACCTGCCTTCTCCTTCAAATTCGCCAGTCCCGGGTCGGAATTGTTCCTAGGCGGCGCGAACTCGAAGTTATACACGGGCGACTTCACGTACACCCCTGTGACGATCAAAGTAAGCAAACGGAAGGGTTCACTGTGTCCACCAGCGCTGATATGGTCGGGCAGGGTTACTGGGAGGTCAAAATGGATAGCATTGAGGGTAACGGACAAACTCGCCTAACCAATATCAACTCCGTCATCGACACCGGCTGCACCCTAATTATTGGGGACCCTCGTCAAGTTGCCCAGTTGCATAATATCCTTGGTGGTACTGATGCATCCAAGACTGCCGGCCCAGGAACCTACACTTGTATGTATGCGATTTCTTCTCCTCCATTCCTTCACTAACGTCTCGCAGACCCGTGCGATAGATTCCCGTCAATAAGCCTCACCTTCGGGGGCAGATCGTTCCCTATTTCTCGAACCTTGCTCAACCGTGGGCGGCTATCTCATGGTTCCAATCAATGTGTGTGCGGCATTTTAGGAATTGCTGTTCATACTTGTGAGAAATTACTTCAATTCGCCTCACGTTGTCGCGGCATCTTCGTGCTCACTGTTCTTCCCCTTTCCCGAAACAGCATTTTGGATCATTGGCGACGTATTCCTCATAAATGTCTACACGACGTTCGACGTTGAAAATATGCGGGTCGGATTTGCCCAGCTAGTTTACTAGTGGATTATGTCAAGTCGAGATTCGTCCCAGAAACTGCGTGACCAGTCGGATTCATGAGCAATTGATCGTAACTTATATGTATATATCTCATGCATCATCCGTGGAGAGGAGATCGCCAAGCACCGAGAAATAATCTCAATTCGGAGGAACTTGAAGACTTGGGTGTGCCGGTTTAAAATTGCTGTCCTACCTGTTACATGTACTTGAAGTCTTCCACTCTGCGTACAACGGTGATCATCTACTACGGTGGTCCGAATAGATTGTTGCCAATGGAGAAAAATGACGCTGACGAGACCAAAAGCAACGCAGCATGAAAGTCGAAATTTTTTTCTCGAAAACTTACATACACATTATATCTTTAATGGATTATTAAATAAGTAAAGTGCACATGGCATCGATGTCTCGTCTTGGACGAGTCAGATTCTCGCAATGTATACTTAAAGAAAGCATGCGTTCGCTTAAACGAATCCTCACTGCCGAGGGTCAATTGCATCTTTTCCCTATTGTGCTTGACTTGACATGAGTCGAATGCTACGATTTGATCGATACCAACGGCCGACCTACCTCGCTTAATGGTGTTGGATCTGAGTGCGAGTGCCGAGTACGTGGTCTCCGTGAACATCTGACGGAAGAGCTACGTCGCTCGATGGCCCTGGATTCGGGGACGACCTCCAGTGTCAGTGCTGCAATCGTGCCAGTTTGATCCATTTACGCGAGGTCTGGCTTTCGACTTACCTTTCGTCTTCTCCTTCTGCAAGGAAAGACAGACGATGTCATCTGCGTGCCCAATGGACAACTTCCGTTCGCTAAGATGATAGTTTTAAAAAAGCACGTCAATTGGCCTTTTGAGGAGCACTCGCTGGTATACCGCGACCTTCGGCCATTGTCGAAAATTCTCTGCTCAAGGCGGTCGCGTTCTCTGCTGACTTGGATTGAATTCCAGAAAGGGGACGAAGCTCAGGGACTGTAGTAGGTTCTCTGATGCTCTTCCACG
Source organism: Leccinum boreale (assembly GCA_038092235.1). Taxonomy (NCBI): domain Eukaryota; kingdom Fungi; phylum Basidiomycota; class Agaricomycetes; order Boletales; family Boletaceae; genus Leccinum; species Leccinum boreale. The sequence continues at coordinate 9,200 of JBBPPX010000573.1, forward strand.
TTCCCAAAAATCCGAAGGAATCGAGACTGCGGCGCACTCTCGTTATACTTCTCAGACAGTATCTCTGGGGATTCCGAATGTACCTCTGAGGCAGAGGTGATGAGGTGGACTGGAGGCTGCGATGTGGTGTGGGATAAAACAGGCGGCACCTGGTCTTCGTCACCGGCGAGGGTTTTGTAGCGTCAGCACGGCAGCGAGGTTAGAATGAATTGATCACGAACCTCGTCGTAGTTGAACTGATCGTCAACCGGGAGCGTTGTGAGCGGGAGCTCAACTTGTGCCTTATGATGACATGTTTCGATCAGGAAAGGAATGAGGTTGCAGCTCGAGTAAGTCATTCCACTGGGCACATTGGATGTCAGGACTTGGATAACAACTCCATTTCAAAATGCATGTACTCACATCCTGGGGGTATGATGGTGCCAGTGGTAGGATACCATGCAGATTGCTGAGCATGATTGTCTTCCCACCCGTAGCCACCACATCGTAGTTTGCTGAGACAGTGGCCACGCACCAGACGAGATGGGGGTAGTCAATGACAGGTCCGATTTGTTGAGGTGTTGTAGTGTCCCATAATGAGACCGATGACTTAGCAGACCACTATGCATACGTCGTCGCATGCTAGTATAATGCACTCTGGATGGTTGTCGCCGTGAACTTGAATAGACGTCCATTGCGAGAGCGTCGTCCTGGAGGACACGTCGAGACAAGGCAAGGCATCTAGTATTGAAATTTGAGTTGACTTCATTTGGAAAGTCTGCGAGGAGGGTGTCATCGAGACTGTCGTAAATCCGAACAGAGTCGTGGTCATACGTTGCAGTTGTGATGAACTTACCGTCCGGAGAGAACTTGAACTACGACCAATTCATATTCGAAAGGTCCAAGCAGTCGTTCGCCCGTAGGAAACGACCAAACCTAGTACACTGACTAAGTTGTCACGCGATCCCGTCGCGATTTTCGTCCCATGACTCCGACTGGGATGTCAGACTACTGCATTCACCGCCTTGTCGTGTGCATGAAACTCGTTCAGAGCAGTCCGCCTACAACGCTGCCAGTGAGATATCTCCGATGAAGGGTACGCGAGGAATCTGGCTGTGGGGAGCTCCTCGGGTACATGATGAATGCGAGGCGAAGCCGGAATTGCTGCACGAACAGATTCACTGGGGGAAAGTTTTCTTATATTCGTTGTGGTCCTGGCGAGTTACTCAGTTAGGTGTATTGACAGAAGTGCCGGTGACGATCAACGTGGTAAACACTTGCTTCTCTGGGACCCGACCTAGTGGTAGTCCAGCGTTCCTCTATGTGTGCAAAATACATACATCGCACGTCTACAGATTTCGCGAGAGATCACTGCTGCTGAAACACGGTCCACTCGGAGCCTCGTTCAACCCCCCAAACACCCTATTCGCGATCGGAGAGGATCCATTGGATGTGGATGAGGCGTGCTTCGATTTGGGTCTCGTCCTTGGAGACGCAGATCGAGAGAATGCACCCGCGACCATCTTTCGACACCGACTTACGCCCTTCATTGCCTCGTCTTTAGCCTCCTCCGAACCCGCCCACTCCGAATCGAGCAACACCTCCCACGTGCTCCGCGCCTTCTCCCACTTTTCTAGTGCCTCCAGAGCCTCCGCACGTCGCCTAAACGCCTTCGACAGTCTCTCTATCAGATCGACGTACGTAGGCAGTTCCCGTTGGAGGTGGCGTCACCACCGCCCCGCACAGACACACTCACTTTCCCCGCCCCAACTTCCAGCGGCGGCGCCTTCTCGTCGAAATCGGACGCCGACACCATGAAAGACGCTTCCCCATCTCCTTCCCCTGTTCGCACCACCGACGAACCGTCCAACGATCATGATGGCTTGTTCGCACGCCTGGACCGCTTCCTTCAACTCGCCCACCTTGGTGCGCACGAGCGCAACGTTGGTCAGGATCACTCGCATCACGTGCTCTGGCGGGAGCGCAGACAACGCACGCATATACGCTGCGAGCGCCACGGGAAAGTCGCCCGCTTGTATGCGTCCGTTCCCACGGATTTGTGAGACGTCAAGGAAGTGAGCGCCGACAGCGCAATGGTAGTCGTGAGCGTGCGGGGAGGAGGCCGAGACCGTGGTTGCAACTCCGTTTGTGGAGATGATACTAGGGCGGGGGGAGAGGACTGTATCGAAGGTGACGGTGCCTGCGATTTGGGCTTTCCACGCCGATAGGGAGATTGGTAGGCGGTGGTGGGAAAGTCAGCGCCGAAGAGATCGACTTCCTCGGGTGGTGGTAC
>JBBPPX010000574.1:0-11435 GCA_038092235.1 Leccinum boreale
GGGGGGGGAACTTGGAGGAAACTCTCTGCGTTTGGTGTAACTCAGATCCATGAAAGTGTCGGTGCTACTCTACCAAGGCTTACCCCAATTACATACCTCAATGCCCCACAGACAGAACGCAACCAACATGAAGCTACCGTTGAGTCCAAATGACTAAGCATGGCAACGGTCCGGATAAGCGCACGCGCGGCGAGGCAGTGCACTAGTATCTCTTTACACCTCTCCACGATGTCTCCCCCAACTGATCTTGAGCAGGTCGTCAATGCCGAGGTCAAGTAAGTCTCGCCAACCGTTCTGCAACTCCAAGTCTCACTGAGCTCCAGAGAGTGGCATTTCCGTGAGCGCTCGGAACGTGCCTTGCGAGTCGCTTCTAAGTTCTAACCCTCGAGCGTCTGTTGTCTTTGCGCTGTTCCTGCGGTGTAGACATCTACTTTCATCAGAACAATGCCGAAGAGCACCATGCTGCCCTTGAACTGCGCGATGCTGTCTTGCGTCTCCGTCGCGACGGGGCTTTCGTGGCAGTCCCGCTCTTCCGCGTCAACACTGGTCCAATTGGCCCGCATCCTGTAGGTGAGTGACTAGTGTGCAGCTTCTCATGATCTCGGGAGTCGAGTAGATGGTGCGCAGGTTCCTATGAGATATGGGTTCCTTCCACGTCGTTCTCGTCCGTGTTCTCGTACCTCTGTCAGCACAGGGGTAATCTGAGGTGAGGATGTGACCAAAATCCTCATTTCTCTGGCTTACTTCGTATATCCAAGCATCCTCGTTCATCCTTTGACAAGTGAACAGGTCAATTTCTCATATTGTGTTGTTTGGGCGCCTAACCTAACTTCTGACGTCTACCACTCTTCAGAGAAAGTATGTTATTTTTCTCTTGTCTCGTACCTCACTCCGATTCAGTGCCGTACTCTCAGGGACCACGAAATTCGCAATGCATGGATCGGTCCCTCTTATCCTCTGGACCTTTCCACTCTTCCTGTTTCAGGTAGTGTTCCCATTCAGTATCATAGCCTCAGTAAGTACTCGATGTGCACTAGTCTACTTTGTTCTGAATCGCCCTCGAAGAACTCGGATACTCGGCACCCGAACCCGATTTCACGCTCGAAGATCGCCGTCGGATTGGCGCCAACGTGGAACGCATTCTGAGAGGGGAGAAAGAGGCTGCAAGGGCACCTTCCATCTAAGGTATAAATTCACCTCGAAGGCTGAGGGTCTGAGCTTTACAAGCGCGAGCGAGGGTCCTTGAATCAGTCGTTCGGATGCTTGGGGTGATTTATTTCATCAAGTATACTTTTTGAGTTGCATTCTAAGATAAATTAATTGTGCGTATCTATGACTTGGAACGTCCTGGTCTGCAGGCAATGGTGGCATCTCTCCGTGCCGATCGTTTCTCTGTCTGTTCACGTCAGGATTCGGCAAGGTGCGTTGCCTGTATTCACTCTGTACACTGGTGCGTTCCGCCAAGGGCAAGGGCACAGTCATGAGCTCGCTGAATATATGCACCGCCTAGACATTTCCATAGGCGACCACTGCAAGGACGCAAATGCCGAGTGTGATTTGCTGACAACGCTATCAAGTGCATGCCCCACTTCGCCATCTTCTCGATTACCGCTACCGCCAACGACCTGGATTTGCCGCGCAATGTTCTAAACGCACTCCAATACTCCACTAATTCCTTGCGCGCGCTCGACTGGACCTCCCCCACCGAAAGGCGCCAATTCCCATCTGATACCTCAACTGGTCCTTCTGGCGGCTCCGTTTTCTCTCACCTAGTTTGGTTCAGAAAGCCTCGACAGGTTCATATCACACCACGAGGCGGGCGCAGGATTTAGTGTGCGCATGAGATTGAAGCGAAGTGTCCGCCGCCTCCTCTTTCCTTCGTTTCTCGTCGCTCCTTCAGTAGTCGCTTTTTGTGTTCAGTATGTGCTATGTAACTCTTTCTTGACGACTTGCTGAAGAGGAGTTCTGGAAGAGATGGTAATGATAGTACTTGGCAGCCATTGCGGATCTCCATACTACGATCTTGACGTGATAGGATTTATTTCAAAGGATTTATTTTAATTTTAGTACTCTACCTCGCCTTCGTTTTCTCGCACCCTAGGGTATCTCGCCTGGCGACCTGCTTGCTGCCCGGATCACGACCCTTGGACCTCCCTCAGGCCTCAAGGCTCAACGTCACAGACATGATGCAGACCTGAAACCCACCAACTTCTGTTACAAGCATCACTCTTAGATCATTCTACATGCGTAGCGCATCGAGTTTTTGACAAGTAGAGCCTCTCACATCTCCACCTTCGGAACAAATTCACGCTTCAGGATCACAGCTCATTGACCAACACGCCTTGACGCACTGTCACCCATGTCCAAGTGCCTTCAATCTGTCTAAATCATGCGCACAGCGGGGTCAGTAACAGACGCGTTAGTTCAAAAATTAGAAGCCCTCTAACCTGTCAACAGCACCCCGTCCTTGTCTTCCAACCGGACGGTCGCGTCGGCTTCCATAAACTGGTGCAACGAGTATGCGGCGAACTTTGTGTGCTTCTTGAACAAAGACTGGACGTTACGCTCGTTGAGGAGTTGTACTACCTGCAACGAAGGCATCCTGGGCCTCAGATATTCCAAGAACTCGAAAAGTCCTTCGAAATCCTCCCGGGAGGTATGGTAAAATCTCAGTCCCAGATAAGTATTGGTGATAGGCGCAGAGACAGAACTAGACTCCACATCAAACTCTGAGCTGGACTCTGAAATGGATTCCGAACTCGACTCCGAACTCGACTCCGACATGTTCTCGGACATGTGCTCGATGAAGCTCCGGAAATTGTAAGTGGTGATGGTAAGACGACGCAAGTTGGGACATGTCCGGGCGAGCATATCCAACGAAGGGCAGAATTCGTCCTCAAATTCACTGGCTTTGTACAAGTGAACCGAGATCAGCTGGGGGCCATACATGTTGAAGAGGTAGTCACAACTACAGTCCCCTGTGGAGAAGTCAAGGACAAGCTCTTGGAGCATTGGCAAGGGAGCGGGTGTGGGGACGCCTTCACGGTCGCGGTATATGTTGTAGTTGGGAGTGGGAGTTGACCGAACCCATTTCAAGGTACGCAAGCATAGCGTGGTCACGGTAGGCGTGATAACGACCTGGTCGGTCTTCTTGGACCAAAGCACTCGAGGACAGTTTAGAACGCGGAGCTGGATACAGTCGTTAAGAAGCCACCTGATGTGAAAGACGGGAAGCTCTAGGTTGGGCGAGGACCAGTCGAGCACGCGCAAGGAATGCGCAGAAACCAAGAGTCCGTTTAGAACACTACACGGTAGATTCTGTGCGGCGTATTGATCGGTGGAGAAGATGGAGAAGATGGCGAGGTGGGGCATGCATGCAATGAGATCTTCCAGGAGATCACATTCGGCATTTGCCTCCCTGGCGCGGTCCGCTATGACTATGTCCAGTCGTTGCGTGCATTCACCGAGCGGTTGCGTACCACGGACCGTGCCCTTGCCCTCGGCGGAACGCTCCAGCGTGCTACAGAGGGACGACAGGCAGCGTGCATTGCGAATGTAAAAGACTCGTAGAGGATTGGAGAGGCAATCTGGCACCATTGTCTACAGACAAGGACAAGGGCACGTTTGGTAATGAGAGCCTTCCGGAGGGCGGGGTGGAACTTCTTGATGAAAATGTGACCTAAAATGCTGGTGTTGTCGTAGATATCGGGGACGAGTGTCCCTGGGACGTGGGTGGCGTGACGAAAGATGTGGAATAGAAGTTCGGAAGGGAGAGGAGGAGGAGTCGCGGCTCTGCGCAGTTTGGTGTAGTTCGGGTCCATTCTGTTGTCGAGTACGTAATGAGATGGAATGGTACTATGCGCGTGAGGTCCGACGAGATCAGACTCGAGAGTGAGGCGGGGACGCAAGTACTCTTGCCTCTGTCCCCTATATGGTGGTTGGCCTTTCTTTTATATTCTGATGACTGATCTAATAATCTTTTTATTCTTATTTGTGATAATCCAACTCTCCTCGAAGGGCTTTACTCTCTCCTTGTCAGTCCTTGAGGAGACATCTGAGGGCCACGTACAACTTGCTCGTAAGTACTTGGTGCTTTTTTCTATGTAAGCTGGGCCCTGGCAAGACTCCCGGATCCACAATCTCAAGATCGAGAGAGGGAGTCACTGGAGGACCAAAGACCGATCGATTAGTCGGACTCGGACTTCATTCTAGGTCGAAAGTTGTCACAGCCTGAGGGTTCAAGTTGTCGGAGGGCCATGATGTTTCCCCCAATACTACATACTTTCCTTGCACACCTATTCATATACTGGCTCTTCTCCGTGTTCTAAACTATCATCACCTATTTTGGTCCAGACTCCAGTGAGTTCCTGTGATACCTTGAAGTCGTGACCCTAATGCTGTCCGCCTACTTGTGCCCTTGACCTCGACAAAGACTTCCTTGAGTGGTACGGCTTCTTTAATTCCATGCCTACGGTCCTCAATTCATTTCGGTCCGACTTCACATACCCAACGATTTACCATTCGACGTCCACCTGCCCTTTCAGGTCCTCACGTGGGCATGTCCTAGCTTGCGTCGTCTCGCCATCACTTGATCGATTTCTCTCGCATATTCGAGCCCCGTCCTATCTTTCCCCACACCCATATAACTTATCTGGAACTGACATTCGGTGTCGGGCTGTCCCGCAGATCGTCTTTCCGTGTGCTTTTGTCGTTCTTGGAACATGTGAGGGCTCGTGGTGGGTGATACACTTCCTGAACGAGGAACATGTCCATTGTCTGCTCAAGACACATCAAGGTTGCCGTACGCGCGTTACGCCCTTTCATAGAACCCGACGCACTCTTTCGAGTCGAGGACAAGGATGGGGTAGTGTTGACAGGCCAGTGAGCCTCTTGCCTTTAATCAATCGATGTGATCGAGTCTGTGACTAACCACGCCGTGGGTATCATGATTTCAAAGATACGTTAATAAGTCTCTTGGATGTTTTTGACCACCGATGTATCCGCCGTGAGCAACGAGCTATGACACGAAATTCTGGTCTGTACGAGCTCAAGCAGCTGATCAGACAGACGTTTACCAAGGTTTCAACATTGATGGTTAGCTGGTTGCTTTTTTCTTTCTTTTCATGATTACACTCAAAGATCGTACATGTACAGAAATGAAGTCACGAAAGCCAGTGTGAAAAGCGATACGAAAGAGAGAATTAATACTAGCATTAGATCATGGCATTGAAAGGCTGTTTCACCTCCAAAGGTAGTAAAATCATCCACTGCACGACCAGGGCTACAATATTGTGGTTTTCATCGTGATCGAGGCATCGGCTTTTACAAGCCCAGTACTTTTGTCAACTGGGTGACGTCTGTTGGGAATACTGTCGCTTTCATCTCGGTTGTCTTCTGACCGATTAAATTTGAGGTCGAGGATTGTTGGTCAAATAGGGGGATTCCCTGATGTCATCATAAAGGTCAGGGAACAGTCGGTTTGAAGAATGGGGCGGTATGTGAGGTCGTAGTGAACCAGTCAGTGACTTGGAAATCGCAGTAAAATAGACTCACAAGGCACCCGGGAGCCACCACCACAAAAGATCATGTCACTGCCTTTGTGCTGCGGTCGTGGCTGCTACTCCCAACACACTAGGAATCGATTCCTCCCGCTTGATATGTAAAAAGGGGTACCAACCTACGTGATTCATCCATACCAGATTCTGTGGTCACCAATCGTTTCTCACTTCCGCGCTGTGTCCTCTAGAATGTTGAACATGCCTCATACCGGCGGTTTCATCTTCAAAATGATCGACGTCGTTACAGGGAAGATGGTATGCAAGAATGCGCGTGTGTGGTGAGCGCGTATCTAGTCTGAGCGGGCGACGTGTCCACTGATGGTGTTCAAGCGTTGATACGTTTGGAGCACAATATCGGAAGGAGGATCAACGAACGGGTACGATAGGGAAGAATTTCCTCTTGAGTACGCCAGTCGAAGTTGTTCTACAATTCAGGGAATTATGTTGCTAGTTCACTTCTGCGAGATAACAATAGTGACACCACCTAAAAGCTGAGTTGCAAACATCCATCAATCTGAATGAACCTATCACCGTCGCAAACTTCCAACAGACCACGGACAATCTCATGAACGCCATACACGCAACGATCCAAGAACACGTCCCAAAAACAAGACCCAGCCCTCACTCAAAACGCTGGTGGACCAGAGAGTCGACGGACCTGAAAACGGAGCTCGCCAAACTCACCAGAGACTCATATGAGCTCAGAAACGAAACCCAACATCCCTCCCATGCCTGCTGGAAAAAAGCACGCAACAAATTCGCCAATACGATCAAGAAAACGAAGAAACAACACTGGGTAGACTGGCTGGAAGACATCTCAGGCGACGAAATCTGGATCGCTAACCGATACATATCTACGTTAAACAGTGCGGGTACCAACACTCGCATACCCTCACTCAAACGAACCATCCCACTGGATGGCAGCTTCCTCGCTGCGACTAATGATGAGAAGAGTTCCACTCTCGCCAACTCATTCTTCCCGCCCCCACCCGCTAACACATCTGTCCCCGTAGGCTACAACTACCCAGAACCCATCCGCAACAAACCCATCATCACGAGCGACACGATCATAATCGCCACCGCAAAACTCAGTCCATACAAGGCCCCCGGGCCAGACGGCATTTGTAACATAGTATTCAGAGAATGCGTCGACGTCCTCGCCCCACACTTACTACGTCTATTCCAGGCATCTCTCAACCTAAACACGTTCTACGACCCATGGAGAGAATTTACTACGCTCGTTCTCCGCAAACCCGGTAAACCGGACTACACACTCCCCAAAGCCTATCGCCCAATCGCACTTCTTAATACTACGTACAAACTATTCTCGTCCATTGTGGCTAACCATCTCTCCGAGATCCTCGAAAAACACAACCTACTCCCCTCAACACACTTCGGAGGCCGCCCCGGACGCTCGACCACGGACTCCTTACACCTCCTCGAAGCAACGATTAAACACGCATGGCGCAACAAAAAAGTTATTTCTGTACTATTCCTGGACATCGAAGGGGCTTTCCCAAACGCGGTAAACGATCGTCTGTTTCATAACATGCGCTCACGAAGAGTCCCAGAGAACATCATATCGTTCACGCGCAACGCCCTCGCCAATAGAAAAACAAAGTTGAAGTTCGACGGATACCTATCAAACGAATGGATCCCCATCAACAACGGCATCGGACAAGGCGATACAATCTCCATGGTCTTATACATTATATACAACGCTGATCTACTAGAAATCTGCAAAGGCCGAGAGAAAACGGAAAGAGCCCAAGCGTTCGTCGACGATACCATGCTTTTAGCCATCGGAAAGACGTTCGAGGACACCCACGCAACACTGAAAGACATGATGGAACGAGAAGGAGGAGGATACGAATGGGCTACGCTCCATAGCTCTCGCTTCGAAACTTCTAAATTCGCTCTCCTAGACTGCTGCACACAAGCCAAAAAACCCCGCCCCTCCCTCCGTCTACAAGGTATCACCATCGTACCAAAACCTCAACACAAATTCCTAGGAGTAATAATCGATCACACGCTCAACTGGACAGCTCAGACTGTGTACGCAGTAGCCAAAGGAACGGCCTACGCCCTCCAACTCAGACGACTATCTTCCTCTTCTTTCGGTATTCCAGTCGCTGATGAAACGCCTATACCTTGCAGTTGCTATACCAAAAACATTATACGCAGTAAATGTATGGATACGACCAATCTACACAACTACCGAAGGAGCACACACGGCAGGATCCAAAGGCGCCATACGAAAGCTAAACAGTGTCCAAAGAATCGCCATGCTAAGTATCACCGGTGCTATGCGCACCGCCCCTACTGACTCGCTTGAAATACTTAGCAACACTTGGCCGATCGTTCACCGCATACAAAACATCTGCCAACAAGCCACACTCCGGCTAGCAGCTGTACCCGTCTCACATCCACTTCGCCCCTTCGTCAAGAAAGCGGCGAACTGCTTCGTCAAACGACACAGGTCCTCCCTACACTACCTATTCCATGCTTATTCCATCCACCCAGACGCTATCGAACCATTAACTCGTAGCCAACTCAAACCAACTACTACCCCGCCATACAAAATCCACATCGCCCCCAACCCTGAAACCGCCATCGAAGAGATATCAAAACTCGACCACCAACATCACACAACAATCTACAGCGACGGCTCAGGAACCGACAAAGGTATAGGCGCAGCCGCGATATACCTACCACCCAACGCATCGCCAAAAATACTTCGCTATCACCTGGGTAAACCAAAGGATCACACCGTATATGAAGCGGAGGCAGTCGGGCTAACACTAGCGGCCAAAATTGCGCTCTCGCTTCCTCCGTCGAACAAACCGATAACCTTCCTTGTAGACACCCAAGCGGCAATCCGATCCGGTGAGAAACCATCTACGAAACCCGGACATTATATACTATATCAACTCCACAGATTAATCAAACGAATAAAAGTCAAATACGGCCTCCAAACAAATCAAATCACCGTTCAATGGGTACCTGGCCATAAAGATGTAGAAGGCAACGAAAAGGCCGACGTAGAAGCGCGTAAAGCCGCTCAGTCACAATCCAATAACTCGTCGTCTCGACTCCTCCCATACTTCATACGCTCAGACCCCCTCCCCTCTAGTATTACCGCCCTAAAACAAGCCTATAAAGAAGTCTCCAAACGAAGATGGCTCGAAGACTGGACCAAATCACCACGCTTTCTACGCATGAGCAAATTCGGAATGGATAAGCCTTCGAACCTATTCCTAAAACTCATCTCTCCTCTCTCGAAAAGACAAGCCGCGCTAATAACTGGTTTACGCACAGGCCATATTGCCCTCAACCGGCACCTGCACAACGTCAGCAGAGCCGACGACTCATCGTGCCCCCACTGCGCGAACACACCGGAATACGTCAAACACTACATACTAGAATGCCCGTATTACGCGCGCGAACGACAAGTACTGAGAAACACGCTAGGACGCGAAGCAGACGACCTCTTCGCACTCCTCTCACGAGACGAAGCCTGTGAAGCTCTACTTAAATACGTCGAAGCAACGGGACGCCTCAACCCGACATTCGGTAATGTTACCACATAACACATAAACCGCAGATAACCCTCTCGCCAGATCATAACCATAAATGCTACCACTACACACCGCTCTCGTCTATTTTCTACTCATCTCATTGTCTACGCGGGAACAGCAGGTCTGGAAGGAGACAAGTCGGAGGATAGGATTGAGAGGTAGGATAAGGGACGACGAAGACCACAGTTGAATTATGCTTGCCCGACCAACGCAAGCACCTCAAACACCTCAATACACGCTCTCGTGGTCCTCAACTCCACCTCAAATCTATATCTGCGCACTCCTTTACTCCCTATGTACGACAGGCCTTCGGGCCCATGTACCTGTCATTCACACCATCGCATTGAAGAAATCTCACTCTCGACACATCTCATCAGAGCACTGCGACTGAGGTCTGGGGCGTCTAAAACGGCCGGCAGGAACGGCGAACCGAGTGGGTCACGCCCACTTCGGGGCATTCGCACAGGCGGAGCTGCAGAAGGGCAGGGGCCCTTAGCTTAGTTAGTTTGTCCTCCATGGAGCTCATACGCTCCACAATAGGACAGAAATTGATTTAAATAAAAAAAAATAAAAAAAACAATAGTGACACCGGGGCCTGGCTTCATGGAGGACATCGGACGGAAAAATATCGGAACGAGATGAGAGAAACCGACCTGGAAATCCTGGATCAATAGGTGGGTTATATCATCTAGAATCGAGAAAACCGCGACCACAATAGCGATGGCACGTGGGCATGAAGGCGAGCGCCCAGGGCACAGCTAACTGCACGAGAATGGATGAACGTGCACGTGTATGCCATTGGGCGATAAAGGCGTGCTGTGAGTGAACGACCCAGACATTTTCTTCGTACTTACTTGAACCTGAACCAGTATGATTTCCAAATTGCGCTTTTGGAAGAGGAATGGTGAGTAGTACATAGGCAAGGCCATTGATGAACGGGGCTGACGAGAGCAGTAGAGCCGAGTGGGGCGGACAGCCCAATTTCCTTGGACGCCGGTCAGCAGGTGCAAGCATCGACGACGAACGAAAGAGAGGTACCGATGTATGCTCAGGAATCGAATGGAAAAAGCTCTACCTCCAATGTCGCAACTGACACGAATCCAATAGAAATCGTTGCTCAAGGAGGGATATATTCGGTCGCTTTTCTTGCCGATGGGGAGCATGTGGTGAGCAGGACAGATATAGGGAATATTCGACAATGGCGAGTGCAGGATGGAAAGGAGGTGGGGAAGCCAATGGTCGCTTGGGATCTTATTTGGGACCTGGCAGTCACACAAGATGGCAGGTGGATCGTGTGTGGGACATCCAGTGGTCAAGTGATCGTTTTCGATGCGAAAACTCACGAAAAGGTCACAGAATTCGAAGCAGACGACGAGGCGGTGGCTGCGTTGGACGTTTCAGCAGATGGGACGAAAATCGCGACAGGAGGGTGGGACGAAATGTTCAGTGTCTGGTCGTTCCCCGCTGGCGAGCGACTCCTCGGCCCATTCAAACACGACGACTTTGTGGTCGGTGTAAAGTTTTCTCCCGACGGACGACTGATCGCCGCTGGCACGAGGAGTGAAGAGTCTGTTCGCATCTACGACAGCAGCGACGCTCTCAGGCTTTTAAATTACCGCCGCTTCCAATGAATCCCTCGCGTGGGCGAGCGACTCCAACCGCCTCTTTGCCTTGTCCAATGACGGCGACATTCACTGTTTCGACGTGTCCACCGAGATAACGCTCGCGAAATGGCGCATCCACAGCGACGACAAACCAACCTGTATCGCACTGGCATGCAGCGACACAGTCATCGCAGCCTCCGCTAATTCGTTGGTCTCACTGTGGGACACTAGGACACATCAACAAATCGGGGACTTCATCCACTACTCCCATGTCATCAAGTCCATGGCCATCTCGCTGCCAAGCCGCGCCATTGCGACCGCTGGAGGCTACAACGCCACGCTGCAGAATCTTTATGACTTTCTTCCCTTTTCCTACCAGTCGGACGATGTGAGTAACGCTACTCATGTAAGATCACGTCCTTGTTAATTTGCCCTTAGGTGCGCTTGGAGCGAGAGACACGTCGCTTGGAGATTGAAAAACCGGATATATACGACATGGTTATGGTTCTCCGCGCTAGGGACGCGCGTCAAAGTGTGTTCATTATCTGAATGACTCCGCTGTGCTGACATTCATCTCCACAGAGGATGATATAGCGAATCTCGAGAAAACTGTTCAAGAACTACGTGACCAGCTTGCTACATCCAACCAGGAAAAGACAGGCCTCAATAAAATGATCGAGTCCTATCGCGCACAG
>JBBPPX010000575.1:0-11428 GCA_038092235.1 Leccinum boreale
CCCAGGACTTGCCCTTGCCCGTCACCGCCAGCGGTGTTGACAAACCAGGTATGGATTCACTTCATCTCACCTTGGGCGTCACTGCTGCATACTCATGTTGTGTCAATAGCTGCATGCAAATAACTTGATAACACGGACAATGGGCCAATGGCTCGCCATTCAAGTTGCCCGTCACCGCCAGCGGTGTCAACAAACCAGGTATGGATTCACTTCATCTCACCTTGGGCGTCACTGCTGCATACTCATGTTGTGTCAATAGCTGCATGCAAATAACTCGACGACACAGACAACGGCTCGCAACAGATGCGACGACTCGCCGTGTCTTCAATGTCAACCCCACCATCCCCCGTCCCCATCCTCTTGCTCAGTGTACAGTTTCTGCTGTTGCTGTTGCTGTTGCCCTCATCCTCGTCAGCATAATGCGACAACAACAACGTGCACGCACCCTCTTCCTCTCCTCCTCTCCATCCCCTCTTCCTCCACCCAGCGTGCACAGACGACGATGCGACAATGTGACGACGATGTAACGCCAACTGGCGACACGGACAACTACACGACGATGCATCACAGCTACAGCAGCGACTAGGCAAGAGCACGGATGACCCGCAGGTCATCGATTGGACTGGTCATCCGTGAGTATTCTCTATTTTCATTTATTTTTCTTTTCGTTCTCGTTAAACCACCTCCCCATCTGTGCGCTCACCACTACCATCATCATCACCACGCATAGCGATGAACACGATGTGATGATATGAACGGAGACAGAGACAAGAAGGACAAGGAGGATGAGCACATAGCATCGACGACAACGTGACAACGATGACGCAACAACTGTTGCGACGATGAGGATGCAATGTCGCTGCCACCATCACCTCTCACTCCCTCAGGCTCACCTCCTCACCTCCTTGCCCTCCTTACTCCCACTCTCGCCGTGGGTGCGATGCAGCATCAGGGACCACAACGATGAGACAGTTTCTGCTGTCGCCCTCGTCCTCGTCAGCATAACACGACAACAACAATGCGCACGCACTTTCTTCCTCTCCTCTCCATCCCCTCTCCCTCCACCCAGCGTGCACAGACGACAACGCGACAATGATGTAACGCCAACTGGCGACACAGACAACTACATGACGACGCATCACAGCTACAGCAGTGACGACAATGTTGCACCTTCTCGATGTAGGAGGGTTCAGCGGCACCAACGTAATTTACTCCCGTTCAATTTTACATAATCTACTACTGTACACACTGGTAGTCGTCATTGATATTTTTTTTGGAATCACTATGGTAGATGGTTGTCCTAAGGATGAGAGCTACGGTAGCTGATGTAGTCACTGGTAGGAATGCCCTGACGACATGTGATGACATCGGCTATGTAATTATGGCATTACTACAGCACTAATTCCTTTTTGCAGATGCCACCGCATCACCAAATCAGTTTGTTCCGGACAGGTACTCGACCCCAGAGAGATACCCTTTTAGTCAGGGCTGGTCCAGCACACATAGCTGCACTGTGTGATCACACATATATCGGCAGATTGAGGGTCCAAGAATCTAATGTTCAATCGTCATGCGATCTCTGAGTCGAATCCCAAGGAAGTGACACACCTGTTGAAATATACCCCCAGTGTAGTGGGTCTTTGAAGGCAACCTATAATCCAATAAGGACTATGGCACCTCAGCAAGAAACAAGAAGAATGGAGGGGACGAGTATAGGTTAGAGGGAATCCAACCAGAACAAGACCAGTGGCTTGTTCGGTTGTTGCATTCAAGTATTTATACTACTGACAGGTGTGCACAGACCAGCTTAGGGCTGGTCCGGATAAGCAGTGCTAACTAATAAGGTAAATGTCTACCCAGTGCTACCAAGATATATCACGTGACTGATGACTAAGTAGGTCACGTGACTTTAAGAAGTGAAAAGATAAAGGGTGAAGATAACGCTTATGTAAGTAGCCACATGATGCTGATTAAGCAGGTCACGTGATCTTCAAGAAGTGGAAAATGAAGAGGTTTGTAACATTACCCCCCTGCTAGGCTTGAGATACCAGATCAAGCGGAGGTAGAACCGGAGGTAAAATTAAGGAGAGGAGTAGAAAAAATGCTATCAAAGAGAGCACAATTCATTTTCAGTCGTCTAGGAGCTGAGGGTTTATGGTGATGGAAGTCATTTATAGCTGACTGGGCTTTCTTCAAACCAGAGGCGGGTTCCCAAGTTCGATCACTTTCATCATAACCTTTCCAGTGCACCAGGTATTGGAATCCGCGACCAATAGGGCGGGAATCAACAATATACTCGACTTCAAATTCCTCAGTGCCCTCATCATTGACAAGCACAGGTCCAGGATGAACAACGGGTTGGCCAGGGAGAGGTTCTATATAGGGTTTAACTCGAGAGACATTGATGATGTGTTGAGCTTTCACGGATTTGGGGAAAAGCAACCCCATGCTATTGGTGTGTACCTCAATTATTTGGTAAGGATTGATCCAGTGTTCCATTAACTTTCATGATGGGCATTCAGCAAGAGCTAGATGTTCAGTGCTAAGCCAAACAAGATCTCCGATTTTGTATTCTGGCGCAGCCGATCGATGTTTATCTGCCTGCAGTTTCATTCTTTCTCGTGTTCGTTGAAGTGCATCTTTAGCCTTTTCTAGATTGGCCTTCATATCATTGGCAAACTCTTTAGCGGCCAGAGCTTTTACTGATGTCAGTTCGAAACCGAGACGCAGGGTGAATGTTTTGGTCAACTGGAAAGGGGTAAAACTAGTTGTGGATGAGCGAGTGTTGTTGAAATTAAACTGAGCGATGGCAAGCCATTCGACCCATTTATCTTGTTTTTCTGCAGAGAAGAGACGGAGGTACTGATTTAGTTCGCGATTGACGTGTTCTGTTTGTCTGTCGGTTTGGGGATGATATGCTGTGGACATTTTCTTGTCTATTTTTAGTAATTTGAGCAGATCTACCATCATTTGGCTGGCAAATTGGGGTCCACGATTGGAGATGAGGGAGTTGGGAAGTCCATGGTGCTTCCATACGTAATCTCTATACAATTCGGCTGTTCCTTTGGATGTGATTGTTTTTGTGGTAGGCACAAAGGCTACTTCTTTCGAGAATCGATCTACCACTACTAACATGCTGTCAAAACCGTGTGATGAAGGAAAGCCGGTTATGAAGTCGGCAGACATGTTCTTCCAGGGTCCTTCAGGAACTTCTAAAGGTTGCAATTTTCCGGCTGGTGGAGAGTTGGTGGGTTTCATGCGTGCGCAGCGCTCACAGGCTTTACAATATTCCTGTATGTCCTTCTTGGCCCTAGGCCAAGAGTAATATCTTGTGAGGAAATCTTGTGTCTTTTTGGCACCTTTATGTCCGAAGATCGGGTGATCGTGGAATTGTGTTATCACATCACGGCGGAGTTCTTTTGGAACCCAAAGTTTATTGCTATAATAATATAATCCTTCACGGAGGATTGACCCATCTGGGAATGCGCATCCAGAGTGCAAAGATTTTATTTTGTTGAATAAAGTGATCTCTTCTAGAGATCTGATGTGAGATTCCAGTATGAATGTCATTTGTTTGTTATCATTCTCAATGCCGATCATGTGATCTTCTCTTCTAGAGAGGGCATCAGCTTTTCCCATTGAGGTACCAGGTTTATTCACGAGAGTGTAATTGAATCGGGATAGGTACTGAGCCCATCTGGCTTGTCGTCAATTCAGATCTTGACTCTTCATGAAATACTGGAGGTTTTTATGGTCCATCCAGATCTCAAAATTGTGTCTAGCACCTTCTAAATAGTGTCTCCATTTCTCTAACGCTAGAATGATCGCGAGCATTTCTTTATCAGCGATGGGATAATTGCGCTGTTCTGGAGTCATGGAATATGACATAAATGCGACTGGGTGCCATTTGTTGTCTTTCAAGGAAGAGAGCACAGCTCCTGTTGCGAAGTCTGAAGCATCACATTCGACACGATAAGGAGTTGTGTCATCCGGATAAGCCAATACAGGCGCAGTGGTGAATCTATTTTTAAGCGTGTCAAATGCTTTCTGCTGAGCAGTATCCCACTTCCAGGGTTGATCTTTCTTAGTCAAGTTGTGGAGAGGTCTCACTTCTAAGCTGTAATTGGTAATGAAATGGTGATAGAAGTTGGCTAGACCCAAGAAGCTTCTCACGGCTTTTACGTTTGTGGGGACCAGCCACTTGGCAATGCCATCGAGTTTTTCAGCATTCATTGAGATTCCATCGCAGGAGACGTCCATTCCTAGCATGTCTACCTTTTGTACTCCAAAGAAGCACTTTTCGGGTTTGACAAACAGGTCGTTTTTTCGTAGTCTTTCTAGGACTTTTCTAACCATTTCCTGATGGTGTTTCATATCCTTATTCGTAAAGATCAAGAGATCGTCGATATAAATAATGATTACATCTTCCATATCTGCGAAGATGTCGTTCATCATGTTTTGGAACGTGGCGGGGAGTTACACATCCCAAAATACATCACAGTAGGTTTGTAGGATCCAAGATGGCAGACGAAGGCTCCTTTCCATTCGTCTCCTTCTCTAATTCTTACATTGTTGTAGCCCCAACGAAGATCCATTTTGGTGAAGTGCCTGCTTCCTTTTAGTTTGTCAACGATTGATCCAATGAGCGGAAGAGGGTAATTGTTCTTGACAGTTCCCTCGTTGAGATATCTATAGTCCATGACCATTCGCTTTTTACCATCTTTTTTAGGAATAAAGAACACTGGTGAAGTTTGGGGGGACTTCGAGGGTCTGATGTAACCCTTGCTCAATTGATCTTCCACGAAGGCTTTAACTTCATCCTGCTCTACAGGGTTTAGGGGAATCAATCTAGCTTTTTTTGGTTTGGAATCGGGTTTCAGATCTACGGCATGGTCCCATGTTTTCTTTTCGGGCATGCGTTGTGTCTATGAAGATTCCATTTGCTCCACTATCTAGGAGAGCTGCGACTGAGATGTTTTTGTTTTTTGTAATTATATCTATTTTTAGGATTAATTCCCTAAGTGGGCGCATAGTGTGGACTTTATGTTCAGTCGGGATCTAAACGGGGAAACTATTTTTATTTTCTTTGTAAGCCAAATTAAGCCTCCCTTTCCAGGGAGCGCGCTCTTTCGAGTTCGTGGCTTCGGTTGTGTCATCTGGTAGGATACTACTTCGAGATGACGGAGAATCAAGAGAAACATCACTATCTAATATACTAAAACAATTAACAGAAGAGGAAGAGGGAGATAGAACAGAATTTGTACTAGCACTATCTAGGCGTTGAGTACTGTAGTCCAAAGGTAAACTATTTTTATGTTTTTTATGTGGGGGAGGGGTCATACCCGATATGATCTCCCTTACTCTTTTCCCTGAGTCACATTGAGATCTCGGAAGTAGGCTTGTGCAGCCTCTAAGTCCATGCCTTGTATCGCTTTAACCCAGTTAGGCGATTGTGGAGTTTGTTGGTTTGTTGGAGCAGTTCCTTCTGCGGCCTGCACTTGTTTGGCTTTATATTTAGGACATTCCTTTCTATGTCCACCACGAGAGAATTTGCAGTCTTTACAGCGAGTGGAGGGTTTTTTGCATTCCTTGGCACGATGTCCATCGCCTCCACAATTGTAGCATCCCAGGGATGTCTTTCGAACATTGGTAGTAGTTACTGTGGTGTCGATATCCATGGCATTGGGGTCTCGACATTGAAAGGAAGAGTGGGTTTCAAAGGCTTCAATCGCGTTGGCGTATTTCTGGATAACGGCAATGAAGTTGTGGATTTTGGTCGGCCTTTCTCCTTGTAAGAACATGTGTTTGATAATGTCCTGTCGACTGTTCCTTTCGAGAAGGGCTATCCCCATCATCGGATCACATTTTGCTTGATCGTAAAGAGCTATCCATGTCGTTAGAAAGACTTGAGTTCGCTCTTTTGATCCTTGCTTTTTGTCCATGAGTTTTCGAAGGGCTATATCTCTTTCGTTACCAATCTGAAAATGACCATCGAGTAATGCTTCCAGTTGAGTGGGGGAAGGCCATTCATGGTCTTCCCATCCTCGTTGCTTTTTTAATTCGTTTCTGGCTCAAGCACCAGCACTGTTCTTGTCTTTTTCTCCTATGTCGCCTATGCAGGAAAGGGCTGCTAAGCATCCTTGTTTATTGATGGTGAATGTTTCTGCATGGACTTCGATCCAAGCCATCATTTTTGTCCACCATTCGTCATAACGACTGTAGGTTCCGTCGAAATTCCCAGGATCAGGGATTATTTCGGCACGCTTCTTCGAGTTCTCTGAGGACTTTTGTGAAGGTCGAAGGGCTGCGATGATGGCGAGGGTTTCAGGGGACAAGGACGACATCAAGTGAGGGGCTTCTTCTCTTTCTTGGTCTAGACGGTTGTGGGCCTTTCAGGCGCTGTCTTGCGCTTCTCTGAGCTGTTCCTGCAGCTTCTCAATTGTTTTGTATAGCAAGTCTAGACGAGCGTCTGAGACGGCGCTCGTGGATGCCTGGGGCGGCAGATCTTCGGGGGTCGATCTCGAGCCCCTGCCTCTCATTGGGTTGAACGTGGGCTGCTCTGTGCCCATATCCATCAAATACCCTCCTGATCCCATCTTGTAGCTCGATTTGGAATTCTACGTGACTGGCGTAGATGTAGTATGGATCGTAGTTTTCAGCTATGAATTTGCCATTGATGTTACAGCTGGCCCGGATAGGGTTAGATGTAGACTTGGAGACGAAGGATTGGCCGAGCAAGCGTAACACCTGGTGAGACCCGAAGACTAAGTATTCTTTCAAGGAGGAACTCACGAAGAGTCACGTCACTCAGAGACTAAAGACTAGGTACTCTCCTGAGAGGGT
The DNA here is from genome assembly GCA_038092235.1 of Leccinum boreale. Classification (NCBI taxonomy): domain Eukaryota; kingdom Fungi; phylum Basidiomycota; class Agaricomycetes; order Boletales; family Boletaceae; genus Leccinum; species Leccinum boreale. The sequence goes on from JBBPPX010000575.1 coordinate 6,844, forward strand.
AGAGGCTCGAAGGAACTAAGAGACGATAGACTCGAGGGGTTTCACAGAGAACTAAGTGATATTCCAAATAGCTCTAGCTTAAGGGACAACAATATAAGGAGACGAGCCTTAAGTACTACTAGATGGAAGGCAATGGAATCGCATGGAAGGGAGGAGTCATCTGCAGTATGGATCGAGTCAGAAGCTGCGGAGGTCCAGATGTACAGTAAGTGATGACAGAAGGATGATGAAGCGATGACATCATCGATAGGGAAAGATAGGAACAGAGATAGGAGAAAAGAGGAACAAAGATAGGGAAATGTCGGAACACAGATAGGAAAGAGTAGGAACAAGGGTAGGAGAGTTGCGGACCGTCAGCGATGTGAAGGGAGTGAAATCACTCGAGATCTATGGTACAATGTGAATACAAGGTAAAGGTGATAAGCGAAAGGAAAGGAGAGAGAAAAGAGATACATAGTGAGTCTAGGAGACAGTCGTAACAGTCGAGGGATCTTAGGAATTGATTTTTGAGTTCAAAAGGCCAATTGCCGACTATGTCGAGTTCGAAGCCTCTGATGTAATTGTCATTTGGGTCTTCTTCTTGTATTGGAAGACGAGGGACCAGAAAGATTTCTCGCACAGCGAGGGATACATTTTCGAAGGTTACAGGAATGATGGGCAATTCTCTATGTAGGCCAGTTAAGAATTGTTTGTTCCTGTAGGTAAAGCACAAATTGTTGGTCGTGTGCTTTGTGTAGAGCAGTGAGTTCTTTGGTGGTAGGAAGGGTGATTGCTTCCGGGGCGGTTTCATATTCTTCCCAACCATTATTGGACCACTGAGTTTTTACGTCATATGGATTGGGTTCGGTTGGTCGATGGTAGTTGGGGCTAAGGAAGCTTAGTTTAAATTCCTTTCCAACAATGCTCAATTCGAGATGGTATCCTTCTTCTTGATTGGACAAGTGATAGAAGAGGGCAGCGATGAGGGTGAAGCAATAGGCGAAGGTGATTGTTCCAATGAGGATGATGAGGGTGATGCTCATATATTGAGGAGGATCTCACGAAGAGTCACTTCACTCGAATCTGTAAAAGAAAAATTTCTTCGGCAGGTCGTGTCATGGGCACAACTTTCTGGTGGGGGAACCAGGGAGTGCATGCAGGCGATATCTGTTGCCCGTCAAGTGGATGGGTAGGTAATACCTGCGGATCATTTAGGTTTTATCACGCGCAACCTCGATAACAATTACACTTGTTCGAAAGTGTGTGCTGACCCACTATGCACAGGGTAGGGATTGATACTATTACTCGCGACGAAGCATGTCCTCTCGAATGAGGTCGTAGCCTTTGCAAAGCGAATGAGTTTGTGGGATGTACAGTCCCGTGATACAATTTGTAGATCAAGGGTTCGTAATCCCCTGGACGATAACCTGGTCAAGGGTTCTCTTTATCCTCTGATGTGAGGGGTCTCCCTTATGTCTGGGATCCGACAATGATGAAGTGGTTTAGAAGCAAAGTGTTTGACACGATGTACTGGTGACGAGTGAGGTGGGATAGTAAAGAAAGTCTTGTTCTTATGAAGGCAACCTATAACCCAATAAGGACTATGGCACCTCAGCAAGAAACAAGGAGAATGGAGGGGACGAGTATAGGTTAGAGGGAATCCAACCAGAACAAGACCAGTGGCTTGTTCGGTTGTTGCATTCAAGTATTTATACTACTGACAGGTGCGCACAGACCAGCTTAGGGCTGGTCCGGATAAGCGGTGCTAACTAATAAGGTAAATGTCTACCCAGTGCTACCAAGATATATCACGTGACTGATGACTAAGTAGGTCATGTGACTTTAAGAAGTGAAAAGATAAAGGGTGAAGATAACACTTATTTAAGTAGCCACGTGATGCTGATTAAGCAGGTCACGTGATCTTCGAGAAGTGGAAAATGAAGAGGTTTGTAACAGTCTTGTGAATGTGCAGCAGCATGCTAAGTTGACCAGTCGGAGGGCTGGAAGCTGGGGGTGAGATAATCAGTATTTTTTGGCCAAGTAATGGACTGGCGATGCGCTCAGGATCCGAGTAAATACTTAAACCTGGACATGCTTTCATGAGGAAGAGCAACTTTGCACCCCTCAATTCGTTGGAGCTGAAGATCAACTCGGGGAGTGAGTATTGTATCAATTTGTATGCACAGATCAGCGCTGAAGAGCTCAAGACTGGCATATGCGGTCGTGACACTTGCATGTGCCAAACGAGTTGAAAGCAGGTGTCGGTGTGGAAAATGAGTCCTCTGATGCCTGAGATATCACTCCAACATGGAGCGACGTCACGATACTATAGTAGGTTGGGGTGTTGCAGAAATACATCGAGGTGATGGACACTCCATATGCTCGCAAGTTGGAGGTAGCACTGGACAATTTCGGGTGGGAAACTCGTGCATTGAAACTTGGAAATGCAGCGCATGAAGGATACGCAAATTACTACTTATCTCTCTTGTACTTAGACATTCAGACTCACTTGGAATTTTATAGTACCAGTAGACATATGCAAACTACTAATGATTTTCATCTGGGGGTACTTGAGACGATTCTTGCACAAAAACTGATCTGATTGCTTCGTAGATAAGTTTGGAAGAACGGGTCCGAGTCAGCAATTTTTATCATACATATGTTTTTCTCTTTCTTTCTTTGAGCTATTGGTACTGTATATATGGTGGTCGCTGAGCCTGGAATGGCAGCAATTCTCATCGTGATCTCTCTTCTCATCGAACGCCCGCGTCCAGTGTATGAGGCACTACTGGCCAGATATAATCCGGAAGACGCCAATCAAACTAAATAATAAAACAGCGTCGTCGGATGTCGGAAGTAGATGGGGATCGATCAACTGACACCGCTTCTTCCGTTTCCTCCTCACCCTCACAGTGACTACTGCTTCAACTCTATGTTCCACAGTTTCTGCGACATTACACTCTTGCTTGGCATTCAGATATGGCAACAAACTTGAATGAGACAGGCAGTTTTGAAAACATCCAAGAGAAATTTGGCCGCTTCAGGATCCTTATCATTGGGCAGGCGAACGCTGCAAAGACGACCATTCTCCGCTCCATCTGTAACACTACCGAAAACCCGGAAGTCTATGATGGAAAAGGCAACAAGGTGTGTACCTAGTTTGATACATATGGATGACTGGTTTACCAACTGTGCGACTAGATCAATCTGACTCAGGTCGAGGGATCCATGGGGGTGAGTATTACTACAATATTGGACTCTGAGTCATGTGAGGTGCATCTTTACCAATGTGTGCTTAGCGTGGAATACACGACATCGAGAACGAACTAATTTTCCAGAGCAACAACAAATTCATTTTTCATGACTTGCAGGGCTGCGAAGCTGGTTCTGCAGATGAAGTCAAATGACTGAAGGAGTACATTGCAGATTGTGTGGAGACGACACTTCTCAAGAAACGGATTCATGCCATTTGGTAATAGCTTTGAGTTGGAATGTGCGGGTTGAAGAATCATTAATTGGTGATCATGTTGAATAGGTACTGTATCCCAATGGATAAACTGGGTCGGGCAATCCAACATTCTGAAGAAATATTTTTTAATGAATGCGATACGAGAAATGGTGATGACATTTTCAGAAAGGTTTAAAATGTCGAGCTCACAACTTGTTCAGTGCCTGTTATTGTGTTGTTCACCAAGTTTGATGCATTGTTGGCAGTCGCCATGAGCAATCTAGCTGTTAATGATCGAATGCTGCCACGAAAGGAGAAGATGGCAAAGGCACATGAGCTAATAGATGAAATTTTTGACAATGCCAATGTGTGGGGACGTCTCTCTCAATTGAAGCATGCACCAAAATGTAGTGTTCAGATGGAAGGTGTGTATTCTCTTTTCTAATAAATGATTTGGCTCATGGAATTTGCATGCATGGAAGGAATGCACAACTTGGATGGGGGGTGTAAGATACTGCTGGAAAATACAGCAAGGGCTCTGGATGAGGAGGCTTTGCAAATGCTATTTGTTACTGCACAGGAAACAAGCATAGCATTGTGCATTAGATATGCAGTTTGAGAGTAAGCACTGAAAGTTCAATATTGTTCAAAGGCAGATGCTATAATCAGTAAAAGTTTTATATCTATTTTAGACAGGGAGGAACAATCAGCACTGTTTCCTGAACACCACAAGGAAAACATTGATCCTGAAAAGCTTGCAAGATGGTTTCCACAGTTTTGGGTGAGATAAATCCATATGAATCAGATTAAACACAATCAGAGTGATTTCACTATGGGAATTACAGAGAGTGAGTGGTTTATTGGGGCAAAGGAGCAAAGATAATCATTACATGACTTATATCATTAATTATCCTCTGGAAATCACAGTATGTGAGTGGTGCATTGTGGAATGTGGCAGAGAGTGGTGATGCTGATGATGTCATGTCCATTCATTCTTCATTCTGCTCTGGAAATCACAGGATGTGAGTTGTGCAAAAGGAGGACCAGGCACACTAACCCCAACTAACAAAGCATGGATCCTAACCAGGCATAACCAGGCAGGAATCCTAACTGGACACTAACTAAGAGACTAGGCACACTAACCAGACATAACCAGAT
>JBBPPX010000576.1:0-11389 GCA_038092235.1 Leccinum boreale
CGGATTCACCAGATCATTCCACATTCCAGCAGTGGACGAACTCGATCTCAGACAATGTAGCGCTAGTCAACTTCAAGGCATCCGAACTCTGGACCCTCCTACGTGATGCAAACGACAAGAGGCTTAGAAGCATCGCTGGTGAACTCCAGAAAGCGTTCGAATACTTCTCGTCGCTCCGAAAGGAAGCCCCCAACGATAAACATACTTGGATCACTTTCGAGACTGAATCCAAATGGGGCGAGTTCGGGATTCTGACTCCGAATGCTGTCATTGGGGGAGGTGATAGCGACCAATTGACCTTACCGCAAGCTCTGCCACAGTCGGTCTCGCTGGGACCCGCTAAGATACACTGGGGTTCGTCGAGCTCCCATTTGCAAGGTCTTTTCGTGTCAGTCGAACCACTCGTCTTGACTCCAGTCACGGTATTGTGTCTCACGCGTTTATGTAAACAGGGGCGAAGTCATCAACGATGGTGCACCCATCAATATCTACATTAGCTGTGATTGTGGTTCCGTCAAAGTTGTCATCCTTGGGGTAGGTTCATCACGTTTCTCGGTTCTACTGACTGACGTCGCCATCCAGCAAACTTACGAGTCCACGGGTGGGATACAACGGTTCTCTAATGTTCCTGTCTCCTGAATGGGCGATTAATGTACTTGTGCTGTCCCCCAGCAGAGCTGGTGGAAGGTATCAACTTGGTCCGTCATTCTTGTACTGTTGTCGAGTGCTTGTATATAAGTTGTTGTGAATACTATGTTCAATTGGAACGAAACAAAGATGTTATCTCCATGTTCAACGCTCACTGTGTGGTTCCACTGCTGATAACCGTCCTGCCGCGAAGAAGGCGCGCCTGAACATTCATGCTCGCGTTCGGAGAATTCATTGGCGTTAGTATCAACTCACCTACTGAGCCTTACATAGTATCTTCTTTACCGAGAACAACCTGTTCATAGGCGGCGGCCGATGATGCGCGATTACTATGATGCGCCTGCTTCTGTTCCACAGAAGAATGAAAAAGGAATCAAAGAAACAACTCATTTACCAAACACGGCTGACTCTGTCGTACGACTTCTGAGACGCGGGTCCAAAGATCGCATTTGGGTGTACATACCTCGACGCCGATACTGGAAGAGCTTCATCCTGGGATCCGAGGGTGCAGTCGATCGAGTTCGATTCGCGGCCGTCATCATATCTGGGGAAGCATGGTTCGAAGGTACCTTATTGACCGTCTACGGCTTCCGGCGTCCGCGTTGCCGAGTTCCCCGCGTTCAGCAGCTCATCGGGTTCGATGCCCAACATGTGTTGAATCGTACACATGCCACTGTGGAAGTACCACCGAGGTAAGCGTGGGTAGCACTGGCAAATGAATGGCTGGGAATCTCCATCGGAGGATCCATCGATCTTATTTTGCTCGTGGAGCAACGGCCACCAGCAGCGATGAATCGTAATTGAGCCCACCAGCATCAGCAGGCTGATTTGGAGACCATCTTCCCTGATCGTATAGATTTCGTCTTTACACGATGCCCAGTTTAGTTTCCGTCCAAGATTATCGGGTATAAAGAGGTGATGAAGGTACCAGCAGAACAACGCACCAACCAAAGATGGCTTCTCAGGAACAGTCTAGTTTGTCATTTCCTCATCGAACATTTTGAACAAGCACTCACTTTCTCTTTTCAAGCCCGTCCTTGGATTCATGTCTTGTATGAAAACCGTGACGTGCTGCCATATAGTCAAGGAACCACATCAGAAGCTTGGTGGTTGTTCTACTATTCTCGCCACAGGGACATTAGGCGCACCATGTGTAGTTTCCTGTTTCCGTCCTAGTTTTGTTGTTGAGTCCATAGTACGAGCAGTCGACTCGAACTTGACTCGAACTTCCACTTTGAAGTTATTACAAGTTCACACGGTCACCGGCCACACACATGCGAACATGCGAGTCCGCTCCTCGTCCGAATCTAACATTACATAATTGTCACGTTGTATTTTCGAAGGGGTTTGTGGGCCTACGCGAGGCTCAAAGAGGTCTCTGATTCGACAGGAAACCGATTGTACGCTTTCTCATTTATATCCGAAGTATGTCGTGGTGATTGATGTGCAATAACCCAGGATGGTGCGTACTATCAAAACTTGCAACTGAGTGCTTCCAGTAGCTAGGTACCGCCCGCAAGTGGTAACCCGGTCATAGTGTGTATTTGCGCCTCAGGATGCAGCGGGAATTGGCTTGAGCAAGCTCTCAGGTTGACAATCTTGGACGCCGACCCAGTATTTAAGAATGGGCCCCTTCGACCATGGCCCCTTCGTCAGGTTTTTTGCTCGTTCGAATCCCCTAGTCGCGAATGGCCGTTCTCAGATCATCTGACTTCAAAGAATTCCCTGCATGTGATGTCCTGGGTTATAGCTTGGACTTCACGACAACCAGTTCAACGGACGTAAAATCGGTTGGTCTTCAAAACGGTCTATTTATCAGGATTGACGCCCATGTCACATTGCCTTCAAGGTCATTGCAGCCGTCAAGAGGGGCCGCAGGATGATCAGATACTATCCTGACGAAGACACGCGAAAACTTGAAGTAGGCAAGTACATTTATACCGCGAACATCAATTTCTTTCTCACATTGGCTCCGTAGAGGGGGTCGTCTATGACGTCCCGCGGTGCATTGGCATAACGGATTTTAACAGCAGCGATGGAAACTACGTTACTTACAAGAACGGAGTGGAAACGGCCACTGCACTCAAAACGGATACGTCCCTCTCGGCTCGCTACCTTGCGGTATCCGCAAGCAATTCTACCTCCTATTCTATCGACAAGACGTACAGGAGAGAAGATCAATGGGCGATGTACAGCTTCAATGCTGACACTTACCTTGCTTCGCTCAGAGATTACTCCGACATGCTCAACACGTCGAACCTCTTAAGTAGGCTCGAAGACTTGGAGCCCATCGGAAATGGCAGCAACGATGATATAGTTGATGACTGGAAGCATTTCTTCTCTTCCTGGGGCACTCATGCCATCATCAATGCCGCGTTCGGCGCTCGATTTCAATTGGTAAGCTAGAGGACCATCCTCACGCATCATGCTATCGCTCACCATTTGGACCGCCAGAACGTGTGGGCGTCCAACTCCAACAACTCGGTTAATGAACGGTTCTCGACTAATGTTACCGCTGCATTCGACGGCATCGGTATGGGCGGCAAGTTTGATACCTCTGTGATGAAAGAATCGCAATACAAGACGTTCTCCGAGTACATGCAGAAGACGGTGTCCGTTATGGGTGGCAACCCTCAGATCAACAAGGAACTCACCGCGGATCCCGCGCACAACGACGTCTTTGTGAAATGGGCTGGCACCGTCGCCGAAGACTCTTCTATCACGGCTATGAACGTGATCGAGCTGTGGGTTCTTATGAAGGACTCGGCCAAGAAAGAGGTCCGAGAGGCCGCTAAGATGGTTATGGACGCGTATAACTATATCGTCTCGCATCCTCTTCCATACAAGACGCTCGTCGTATTCGACATCCAAAGCGACTGTGAGTTGACCATCGCCTGCAGCAGGTTTTGGTACAGTGTTTACTAACGAGCGCGATGCAACAGGGGCCGAATTCAACCTCTTGGCTCCGGAAGCCGTTATCATACCAGACCCCAGCAACCCGTTCCCGTCCAATACTGTCGCGGCGAACACCCGTGTTCAGTGGGGAAAGGAATACAGTCACCAATATGAAAGAAAGACGCTCAGGTAACTTTCCTTGGATTCTGCGTGCCATCGGCCGCGGACGTTAGTTAAATATCCTGCCTCCAGGTTTTATGTCGTCAATGACGGCTCACCCATCGATTTCTCCATCTCCCATGGAAGCAATGGCGCCAAACCAGGACAGGGAAGAGCGGAGGCTCTCATAGAGAGGGTGAGTAACCTCCTGCTGCGTAAACAACTGGTTATCGAGCTCACTCGATCACGGTCGTCAGGCGAACTATTTGAACGACAAAGTCACGGGTACGTTCCCACCCCCTATATGATATGATTCTTTCCTTGCTTGCCTCTTACACATCCGACTTTGAAAAGATAACGTGTGGAACACCATGTGGTTCTACCAGAAGGCGGTCTCCGCTAAACCTGCTTCCACGAGATTCAAGCTCGAGCGCACTGTATATCAGTGGGATACAGTCCTCAAGGAGTATTTGGAAGAAATTGGGGCCGGTGATTGGCTGTAATCTGTTGTTGATGCGCATCCAGTGGTCTCGTACGTGTAAGTTAGCAGATCTTCATGTCGGTGTCGGTGGCTTGTATGTTAGTCATGTTGCGACGAGAATCTGTCCCACAAGTCGCTTGATTGAAAGGTGGACAACATCAGATCAATTGTTTGAAACCTTGTCCAGGCGACCTCGAGTGCATGCACAAGAGACACATGCCGTTCGTGTATATAGATTTTCGCATACAGTCAACGAATAAAGAATATGATACTTGATTTTTTCCTACGGTGAGTGAGGGGGCACGTGAAGCGTTTAGCCCTTGTACCTTTATGTACCTCGCGATGCATGGCCATGGGATACTGACAATGATAAGTCACATCATCTGCATTGCACACGCTGGTCACCCTAACAATTGCGACTCCTACTACTACTCCACCACCCTTCTCTTTCGTCGGCGGAACCTTCGTGCGCCTGCAACGACGTATCAACGACGTATACATATGGCCACACATATTCAATGGATGTCCTCACGCATCGTCTACATGACGTATGTGTCGTTTCCGAACAGATCGTAGCCTACTGGCAGATCGTGTCGTGTCCAGCGTGAGATCTGAGCCCGATGCGTGGTGGATGGGGATTGATGCTAGTATGTAATGCTTAGGGACTCAAAGAACCGGTTCAATGTGTAGCCCAAACGCTTCCTAAATGGAAGTGTCAAAACCAGGTTCTCTATCCTCCAATTCAAGTGTACTCGGCTTTCTTTTTTCTGGTGTGGCAAGGCTCTCTGGCACCGCGTAGGTAAATACTACACTTTGACTCCGAGAAGAAAGGACGACAAAGGGGAAAGACGGAAGGTGGACACGGCCCCAGTGGCAGCGACAGGAATACGCAACAGGTTACGAAGAAATGTCTAGACGTAGGTCAATATATGGGCCGCGTCAGTTAGATGGTCCAAGGGTCTCCAAATCTATCTTTGTTAACGGAAACCTTCTATACACTCTCGGGTATTCACCGATCATCTGTGGAACAGGATGTCACTATAGTAGGCACTCGTACTGCAATTCCAAATGGAGACGCACGAAAGAGGATGCTCCTCGATAAATGCACAGGCCACCAATGCAAGAACGCTAGTGGCGATTTGTGAAATGAAAACGGCACGCAACGCAGTCGCGTACGACTCTACTGCAGCATTCCGAAGAGGAGGAGCAAGCTCTGGGATCGAATTGATCGAGTGTCTGGTGATCGCATGCGAAAAGAATGCCGTTAGTCGATAAACCAGGGGAAATGCTACAGTGGGCCTCCTACCGTATTTCGTTTATGATCTGTATAGAGGGGGGCTATCAGCATGCAAACGAAGTTTATCATATCAACCTTATCGCTGACATCAGAAGATCCAGGTCCCGTAATCCGCTTCCTTAGCTGATCCACCAGAACGCCCTGCAACAGTATGCCCGACAAACTAACCCCAAGAACTTGGCCCGTGGTACGGAATAGGTATAGGACTGGATCGTATGGACAATCAGGACCTCTTCTACCTTCCCATCAGAATATGAAACTCACTTCCAGTAGCCACAGCCATGTCTTCCGTAGAAACGCTTGCGATCATGGCCTATGTGCGAGTCCGGTGTAAGATGGAAAGACGGTAAATAACAAAACACTCACGATCACCGTGCTGTTTACGAAACTACCTGTTGACAAACCTTGCGGTACGATGTCAAGCCAAAGATCGAGGCCCGACGTCTTGTCATTCCATGATGCAACGAGTATGCTTGCTAGTACGGCAAGTGCAGCTGACACCAGGGCGATCTTGAAGAACTTTCCGGTTCTACGTATTAACCTAAGAAGATCAGTGATCAAGTTTAATCTTCGCCGTAGCAGAGACCAGCCTGACCAGCCAGTGATGATGCTGCCAATAGGCAGTGCGACCTAGAGTAGATAAGTCTCGAATTACGGAGGGGGGAGTAGGACACACAGAAAGTGGTACCAAATGGAGCCCTGTTGGATTGGATGATATTAGATCAGATCACGAGTGCGCAAAAGCTCGTCCCCCTCACCCGCGTCCGTTGACGAATTCAACCTGACTGCAGAAAAGTACAACGGCACGTTGTAAAACTGTGAAAGAGATTATCATTGTTCACATTCACTTACCAACTCACTCACCATCGAGAACGAGGTGAGTGACGCCAGGAGATTGGACAAGGAAACGGCCAATGGTGTGCGTTGCAACACCAAACGCAGCGGCATGACGGGATACCGCGCCCATCGCGTTTCTACCCATACAAACGCCAGCCCGAAAATGCAGCTTGACGTGACCAATCCCCAAATTAGCGGATGCGACCATGGTAGTTCTTCTGTAGTTTTGATGCTGAACGCAGATAGCATGCTTGCGATGGAAACTACCATGGTGAACGATCCAAGGATATCTATGCGACGAAGTTTCAAATATATGCTTTCATTCGCGACGGCATCTGGTAATTTCATGTTGAGCTTGAGTGATATTAGAACGAAAGACATGATTAGCAATGGTGCCTATCCGAGAAGGCAAATCAGCGTCACTAGCATCTCGCGGTAGGGACATCGGCATCACCTGCAACAGGAAAGCTGCACGCCTGGCCCAGAAGTAAGAGTAGAACAGTGATACCGCATGTGCGCGTAGACGTACCATCCCCAGGTATCATTTATCCATCCTCCGATGGGACCGCCTATACCTCCTCCGAGACCGTACAAACTGGTGGCAATACTTTCAAGGACTGGTCTCCGGTCGTCGAATGGAATGACTTACGCAGAGATCACTCCCTGATACAGACCTCTCTGCTTTCTGAAGAAAGGGTTTAGTCCGACTGATAGACACCTGAGGGAAGTAGTCACGCACAATGGCACAAGATCGCTGATAGCAACGCTGGTGACTTGGGAAACGTGAACTCAGGATGGGGAGAACGATGACCACAAATGGACCTGTTGCAATTCTGGGATAATTAATATTGGTGAGCAGTGACAAATTTCAAAAGGCTATCGACGGACGCACCCGCCTCCACCCATGCCAGCAATCGCTCGAGCAAGAATGAGCAATTCCATAGAAGGAGCAAGACCACAGGCGATCGTGCCAGATCCTGCGGTAGGTTCAAGTTAGTAAGGCGTACTCCCAGTGACAACTGCGAGACTTGCCGAATAATGTCAAGGCAAGGAGCATTGCGCCCTTTCGTCCCAAAATGTCCGATAGTCGTCCTAACAGGAATTTATTGCCAGAATGATGAGAACTATGGTTGGAACTCACCATATAAGGGAGTAAAGCAACAGACGGAGAGTAAGTATGCAGTGCCGAGATACGAAGACTGCTCTGCTTTTTTGAAGTGGCTCCCAATAGGCGATACAAGTGTGGCCACGACCGTACCTGTTATAAAAAACTAAAATGACGCATGTCTGAAGGTCCACGAAAACATACCATCGATGCCACCAAGGAAAACAGCGCTCCAGAGACCAGACAGGATCCAGATGAAATCCGCGGGAGAGACACTGTTCCGAATTGATGGCGGGGGATCTTCAGGGGAAATGGCAGCGGAGTTGTATGAAGCAGGTCCAGGCGTATCAGTGCCTGATCCATCGAGGAGAGGCTGCGACTCTGGAACTGAATTGGGGGAAGACATGAGCACTAAACTTGGCGCATTGGAAAACAGAACATTTGTATACGAATCAGGCTGAGTCACTCGCGGTAACTAGCAAATGGAGAAACACGACATTTTCTGAGTCACCAGTTCTGTTACTTTACATAATTCGCCCCTGGGCTCACAGGGCCACAGGCCCATCAACGGGAACGAACAGAACAGTACTAGTGTGCGAAATACAGGTAGTACAAGTGCAGTAATCGAAATACTTAGGTGTCACTAGTACTGTGGCCACCTCATCTTGGCACAAAAGCAGAAGGTCTCTAGGAAGTCCCATCAAACCGCATTTGGGCTAGTATTCGCTTCCGTTTCGGTGATCGGAATTACATAATGTTCCGAAACTCGTGAGAGCACACCCAAAATGGAGGGTATCGAGACTACCATCAAGTCAATGATCAAGAAACATTCATAAAAATTTAGTGCGTCCCAGTCCCGCTGACCGCATATCCCAGTTGTACCCCGGTTCCACTGCTCTAGTAACAGGTCGTTAACTTGCCATCTAGTACATCTGATACGATGATGTCATCATTCTCTTCGTCATCACAAGGCTTCAATACCGTCGTTCCTGCTCCTAAGGGTTGGACACAAGAGAGGACAGTCATGCGCGAGGATTACTACTGGACTGGTAATCCTGGTGACGTCAAGCACACAATGAAAGAGGTTTACAACCTTAGCGATGCTGCACCTCTTTGGACTAGCGAACGGAAGTACGGAAACATCCTCTACATCTTCCAGGCTGTGCAGAGCTCTCAAGAGATGTTGTATTTTATTTGGAACGGGAACGATAAATCAGTTTGTCGTATCATTGCACAGGATGCAGATGAGATTCGACGAAAGATAGAGGAAAGTGGGGAGGGAAAAGGTTACATACAGGGGCTGGAAATGGTGGAAGTAAAACCTAGCACTAGATCATAGGTGGCAGAAACGAGGAACTGTGTCCGTCGCAGTCCACCGCCCTGGGACGATGCGCCGCACGCGACGACGCGACGACTGTTGACAACGGACCGAAGATGGTGCAACGCGGCGTGTCAGCATGCCCGCCTCTTAGATCTGACTCCTCCCTCACCCACCCTATGCTCGTCCCAGACCATCGCACCCCCACAGCGTGAGGAAGCCACACCGCTGGCCTAGGGTGTGCTGGCAGAATCATGTATCATAGGTGCTCTTTGTCTCGAAATCAGCACCGAGGACCAAGCCTCGGCAAACTCAACCCCACAGAACTAACAGCAGCAAATCATCGGAGTCACCATATTAGGGTTTGCTAAGGCATTCAGGTCGCCCTACTTCGTGCTGTGGACGATCCTACTCAGCGTAGTCTGGTGATGTGTGCAACTCTCTCGCCAGGTGGTTTGGGGGCTCGCGGTTGTAGCTCTCATCACAAAACTTGCAGAATTGTGACCACATGTAACGAAACGTGACGTACATGATAGCTAACGCCAGGAAAGGATATGGTGTCACATGTGGTCGTCACGTAAAGATGCTCGCCACAGTAATCATATCATCATTGCCCCGAGTAGCTGGCAAAGTTATATACGTCACTATAGGGTTATATCAACTTATATGTTAAATATCATTCTCGTCTGTCTGTAATATTGGGTGATATGGACAACTGAAAATCTGTAAGCGCATAGGGATGTGACATCACGCGTGCTCATCACACCATAATAAACATGATATGGTTGCCCCGACTAGCTGGCAAATTTATATACAGTATCATTCTTTATGTTAACATTCATGTCTGTCTGTGATATTGAGTGATATGAACGACCCGGCTTCAATGGAAATCTGTAAGCGCACAGCTCTTAGTACTTCACTGGGTTTGTCTGTGACAACTTGAAACTAGGAGCCGATGAGGTTACTGTGAGTGTTGTGCACACTCTGACCCTCAAAGTGCAGTAAGTCAAAGGGGGTGGGGCGCGCTGTTCATCGAGGAGGCGTGGTGGTTTGACATGGATGGACACAGCGTGCGGTGGGGGTTTTGGAAACACGGGAATGGTGAAGGAGGATTGCTGGTAGGCAGGTGGGACAGGGGGCCATGGTACCTGAAATCCGAGAGCAGGGCTGGCAAGAGTTGTGGTTGACGATGGTTCATGCCAGTGTCGCATGGACTTTGAACTTAGCAAGTAAGTGATTCAGATGTGGTCAGTGCGTGAGAATTAAAATATTTGTACTCCGAACTTTGAACTTTGTCACGTCTCTCTAGTTCTACTCTTGTCCCCTGCTTCATTCATCATGCATACTTCATTCATCACGCAGGACATTGCATGTAATACAAGCCCTCCAATGCTGCCTGTGCCCCCAAGAACTGGGGCATATTGGACAACCTTGACGAAATAGAGTACATTGTTTCGGATACAATCAGCGTGCTCACGCAAAATGTCATCAAGGTCTATTCTTCTATCGGGGCACATCAAGTTCATCGAGAGCCCAACCGGCATGGTGCACGCTTAGTGAGACAACTGGAAGCACCCCCAGCTGATGACGTCCGCAAATATGTTGCAATTGTCTTGGGTGATGCCTTTAACAGTGCACATGGTCCCGCAGCTCGCAGACGAGGTAGATGATCTCGTCCACAAGCACGAGGTCGTTAGCTGACGTACCTAATTCTCTTTAGGGCAATGAGCCCTATGTGGTGCCCATCAATGTCAATGCTGCACTCTCGAATGAGTTTAAGGTGTTTCCTGTGAGTGACTTACAAATCATTCAGTTTTATTACTCTGGTCACAGCAGTCTTAGAGGTATGACAAGATGAGAAGGTCAGGCTTGCAAAGTTGCTGGAAAGCGTGCTTAGGGAGTGATGTTAAATTTGAACAATGTATTACTGCTAGTACTGCGAACTAGTTATCTATATATCATCAATTGCATGTCATGTTATTAGGGCATAGCATGGGTATGGGTAACCCACGTGGGTTGTGGGTATGGGTATGTGGTGGGTGTGGGTGTGGGTCAGCATTAGTGATACCCATACCCATACCCACACCCACACTGTGGGTTTTCACTTTCAAGTTTGTTTGCCTCCTAACCAGATCTAACCAATGCACGCAGCCACGTCCGCCAAAAGGAATACTTATACTTATTGATAAGTTGAATCAGTTGCCAATCAATTGATGTCACAAAGAGAAACTGAAACTCACTTGAGAATATTTATCTCGAGGATCTCCTGCGTAGGGCATAGCATGGGTATAGGTAACCCATGTGGGTTGTGGGTATGGGTATGTGGTGGGTATGGGTGTGGGTCAGCATTAGTGATACCCATACCCATACCCACACCCACACTGTGGGTTTTCACATTCAAGTTTGTTTGCCTCTTAACCAGATCTAACCAATGTCTTTGCCAATATCCCTAACCCCCCCTAACATTGAGTTGCCTCCTAACCAGGTCTAACCAATGTCTTTGCCAATATTCCTAACCCAGACCAACATTGTGTTGCCTCCTAACCAGTCCTAACCAATCTTTGCCTCCTAACCCAGACTAAACAATGTTTTGTCTCCTAACTCAGCCTGACAATATTTGCCTCCTAACCCAGACTAACAAAATATTCC